>MU389358.1:59941-77237 GCA_022578775.1 Xylaria venustula | reverse complement strand
GCCCCCCCCCCCCCCCCCCCGCCGCCCCCCCCCCCCCCCCCCCCCCCCCCCCCCCCCCCCCCCCCCCGAATAATTACACGGCACGTAATTCCGCACAACTTCCACGATGTACACTATTACTTCACTGTAGGCAGTTCCGCGCAATTGCTAATATTACACATCACAGGATTAGCTACCCAAGTGTTGTAATCTGTCTAACTTAGTTTAGGTACAGATCTTCTCGTACCGGTATGCTGACTTACACATGTGGTTCCCGGTCTGGTCCTGGGCAGAGCCTGGGGGCAGAGCTGGGGAAACACAACCACCTACACGTGGACAGCTTCCTAGCGTGAAATGTGCCCGCGGGAGAACATGCCATTGCAATCACCTGGTTTCCAGGTTTTCTTACCTGCCGACTACGTCAACGGTCAATGATGATATGCAGGTGGCCCCCGGGTCCCTCGTGGCTTGTGGGAACAAGGTACGGCTCCCTAGCGTGGCAGCTAACTACGGTAGTTACTGCGTAGCTCTATGTCAGCCACTTAAACAGTTAGGTAATTAGGGTTGTGTATGCACAGCACGTAGGTAAGTGAACATGC
Source organism: Xylaria venustula (assembly GCA_022578775.1). NCBI lineage: Eukaryota > Fungi > Ascomycota > Sordariomycetes > Xylariales > Xylariaceae > Xylaria > Xylaria venustula. The sequence goes on along the minus strand of MU389358.1, from coordinate 76,659 downwards.
GAAAGAACATACTTAGTTTACCTCATCAAATAGCTAGAGAAGTTTTCGCTTTCTGCATTGTTATTCGTTTTATCAGGCAGTGGGATATTTCTTTGCATTCTGTTGGTAATGCAAACGCCGTAAGACCGCCCAGTAGACCGCCTGATGAATTTCAAGCCGGGGGGGGGGGGGGTCTACTTACTTTATACAGTTACTTACAGTCAGCAAGTGGGGAAAGATGGGATCTGAACGAGCTAATGGAAATGAATACCTACGACCCGGAGCTTTTGCCTTAGGCAATGTGGGGGAGGCTGGGGAAATGCGGCTGAAGATTGGCAGATTTGAGAATCAAAGTCATCATGTGCTGGCATCGTGATCCTTTCAAATTCACTTCGCCTCTTGCCAAGCCATCGTCATTTTTCATTACCCTATTACCCTATCCCGAGCATAGATGTACATAAATACTCAAAAGCATGACACTAGACCAGACACTATTTCACTCATATATTACATATTCCTCCAACTTACTTGCTGATGGATGTTAGAGGGGGATGTATAAGAGAATGCAGTTCAGTATCACATAATCCCGGCCCATATTGGTATTTACCACAAACATCTCGTCTTCACGTAACCTGGAGAATACAGACGGCCTTGAGTTGATCTAAGGCGAACCTTTACGAATCGTTTCAAATAATTACAGATAAATTTGGTCTGCAGTCCCAATCAGCTGAATACCCTAAGGTAACGCAAGTTTTTTCGTCGACAACCCTTTATTTTTCATTATCCACAGTCGATATCGACATCAGAATGATGAGGCTGCTGATGGCGGTTATTGAAGTCGGTTATAGTGAGCCAAGTATCTTCCAGACTTGCTTAACTGAGCCTTGTAGTATCAGCACTACGAGCGTCATTGAAAATAAAGTAAGTAGTATGTGCATCATGATGGCAAAAAAAGTGCAATACCTGGCCATAATCTAATGGTAATGATTTTGCACACAAGATTTTGGTATTTGCAATATTAAGCGCTTTCGGTACCGGCAAACTAGGACAACTTTATGTGCAAATACACAGTTCTATGTCACCAACATATTGTTCTTATTTTTTAAATTCTCATGTTTCAGTCTAAAAGACTCCGGTTATATTAAGGCCGACAGAGGTTGTTGGATCGTACAGAGAGAATCAAACACATTTCGTAGAGGTCATGTGCCTTTTGGGCATACTCTCAATGAAATTGAATCAAGGTGAACGGACTACTGGCATGCTAAACTGCCAACCTGAAAGAACGGAACACAGGGGCCTTGCAAATGTGCATGTTCCCAATCCATCGAGATGCGCGGCCTACTTATACACAACACGGCACTAGAAAACACTACTGGCAGGGTGCTGCTTATTAGGAGAGCTAGAAGCAATGAGATAAATCATCAAAGACGTCTATAAGCCAATGCTCATCAAATTCATCAAGTCTTTGTATTACAGCAGGAAGGTAGATGATACAACTGTTTCGCCCTCTCTATGCCATTCATTCTCTCAAGAATCAATATCCATCCTTTCTTCACCTGTCGCTTCCAGCTCATGGACACTAACGTATTTGCCAATGTCATCCTTTGTAATGATTTTCTCGTTTAGTACAGCAGTAGTGCCACGCTTAAATTTGTAGTTCTTGAGCTTCTGGCTACGCTCATTGGGCTTGACGAAGCCACGGTGTAATGTGGTCTTCTCGGCTGTGATGACGGCCATATCGACATTAGATCCTGAGCCCAGGTCGTTGAAGATACCGGCTTGGATAGCCAGCGAGCAGAGATTCATGGCATCCTCCTTGGTGCAGTTAGGCTTCCACTGGGACTCGAACACAGACATGGCGGCTAATGAACCGGAACCCATGGTAACATAGGGCAATTTGTCGGTACTACCGTGGGCGTGGACAGTGAAGAGATGAGTTCCAGTAGGATCGACGCCAGCAACGACTAAGTAGGCTCCGATGTGGCCCTGGTAACGGAATAAGTGCTGCTTGAGCAGGGTCATGCAAGTGACGACGCGTGGCTTGCGACCGGTAGAGAGGGAGTGCAGCTCGAGCTGGGAGGAGATGAGGGCTGTGGTGAACTCGGTGTCGGCGGCGGTACCAGCACCAGCACACCAGATCTGGGGAGAGATGTAGTGAAGCTTCTCGCAGTTCTTGTCGGCGACGATGGGCCCGCTCGTGGCTCGGGTATCGGCAGCAATCTAGGGAACCACATCAGCATGGAAATGGCGGAGAGGCAAACTGGTCGATTGGAGCAGGGGCTTACCACAACGCCGCCATCATATATGCATCCGACGATGGTAGTTCCTGTGCTGGTGGCTTTTGGCAAAGGGACGCCTCGTGCGTGTAGAGCCGCATTGCGGTTGTAGTTTGAGAAGTCGAAGCCAGGCATACCGGCCGTTATCAAGTCACGGTGGAATTCGGCGAACAAGAGGCTGTAGTTACAAACTTGGAGTCGTCAGGTTGTACTGGTTATGATGGGAGGTCGTTGCTGGTATGGTTGGTGAGAAGAGCTGGTCGATGTGTAGAGAGTGGGTAGGTTAGGCAGTGTATGGATGTCGTTTAATGCTTGATGTGAGAGCGAGCTTACGACCAAGAGCTAGCTGCCTTGTCCTCCAAGCTACATACCTAACCTACCTCTCCGCCGACACGGCACCTGCCCCACATGTACGCATCAGGATACAATGTATCCCGAAGTCTCTCTAGGCTAAATTAGCTGCAGATCGTCTTAGGAGTACTTACAGATACACGCTTCATAGCTCAGCTCTGTCTTTTAAGTAGGTACATCTGGGCAGATACCTACTGTAATAGACCTTGTACGTTACCTAGTAGACCATCGAGGGCTCCGCTGGAGCGACTAGGATTAGGTAGTTTGCATTTTTACTGCAGCTGCTTTCAACCAACGCTGCTCTCAGTCGCGTCACGGTGACCAAGCCATTAAAACACCACACCACAACTATGACCAGAATTTAGTCGATAGCTTGTCTTCTATCAGACAGCACTATATCCACCTATTCTGTCGCGTCATCCCAGCGGAGACACCGCGATTGTGTAGTGGCAACGCGAACGCCCTGATTGCTACGATTGCTGTAGCAGCTCCAGCCGCGAGCCGACATCCCTCTTTCGCCGTCTCCTCCCACCACCATAAGCTGTATATGCTTGCTTAGACCGCGCTGCCCTGGGGCACCTTACCTAGCTGCCGCCGCCATGGCCTTCAACAGCTTCGGCAACACTGGAGCGACCAACATTTCGCAGGGTCCAGCTCTCCCTGAAGTGCAGACCGAAGGTTTAGGTTTTCTGTCTCTGGCTGGCGAGGCCAAGTTGCGCCTGTCGACGCCATGGTCACCGTCCCCCGCCCCAAATGCTTCGCTCATGAGCATCGCATCGCGCAAAGGTCTGGTCGCTGCTGCCGGTCCCGATGCTGTTGTTGTGGCCTCGACAGATGCCGTCCGAAAGGCCTTCGAAGCCCCCAAGAATGGTGACAGCGAGATCCGCTCTTTCACACCCCAGTTACGGGTTCCCTTGCCTGTTCGTATCTGTCAACTCGCCTTTTCTGTCGATGAGACCTACCTCATTCTATCTGCGGAACAGGGTGGCGGCTTAGCCGTCTACAATGTCGATGCTTTTCAACATGGTGCCACCCAATCGGCATTCGAGATACCCACCAATGGCGAATCTCTGCGAGCCCTGGCTCCTAACCCTAGTCTCGAGAAGGCAGAGTTGTGCGCTGTTGTTACAAACGAAGGCAAGCTTCTTATGGCGGACCTGAAGGAACGCAATTTCGCGTTCAAAGGCAACAGCCAAATCCTAAAAGAGCAAGTTAGCTGTGTCGCGTGGAGCAATAAGGGGAAGCAGCTGGTGGCTGGACTTGGTGACGGCACTATATGCCAGTTGACACCCAAGGGTGATGTCAAAGCTGAGATCCCAAGGCCACCAGAACTGGATTCCAGCTATTATGGTAAGTGCCAGTTCTCAATGTTGCTGTGGCGCATACTGATGTTTTAGTTTCCACAATTGTTTGGCTAGAAAACGATCTGTTCTTAGTGTTTCATGTATCTACTTCGAATGGTCCCCAAACGAAGTGCCACTTGATTACAAGACAGGGTCAAAATTTCCAGTATCAGGGTCTTAATGACCCGGTTGATCCTTTCATGGCGGAAAAGATCCCTCACCACACGGCTCTACGACTGAAGGATTTCCCTCCGAATCTGCAGGATCTCCTTATCTTTTCTTCTAGTATAGTGCCCGATATTGGCCTTATTGCTCGATCAAAAACGCCACTGTCCCCTAGTGGGCCAGTGAATGTATTTACAAACATCGAGTTGGCAGATGATTCTAGGCGAGCTACACTACCTATGGGAGAGGATCTTGATACCCCTGCTGCCATAGGTGTTGCTCTAGATTTGTCTAGTAAGGACAAAGTCTATAAGCCCATTCCTACAGATGAACAAGATCTGTCACCCGGACCTTTACCGGGGTATTGGGTTCTGAACGAGCAGGGTATACTCTCTATCTGGTGGGTTGTGTATTCGGAATCAATCCGAGGGGGAACTACATACCCTGGTCTTGCTGTGATTGAGGCAGGTAACGCTGGGTCTGTAGCTAGCTCGACACCAGCATCACAGACCACTCAGCCCATTTCGTCTGCGACATCAAATCTTTCGCCTTTTGGAGCCTCATCGACCCCGACTGTACCTGCGTTTGGCGGCCCTACGGCGATTGGCGCGAAGAGCTCACCATGGGGCACTGCCTCAACAGCGACTACTAACGCTACGGCAGGTAATGTGTTTGGCTCTAGCAGTCTCGGAATTACCAGCGCCCCGAAACCAGTTTTTGGTTCATCAAGTTTCGGTGCGAGCAATGCAGCATCTGCCAAACCTGCGTTCGGACAATCCACAGGCCTGGGCGCGAAGACGTCGGTCTGGGGGTCTGGAAGTACCACAACGAGCACACCAGCTTTTGGCCAAGCTGGCTTTAATAATAGCCCTGGCGGAACCGCTTCTCCTTTTGGGGGTGCAACTAATAACAACGCCTTTTCTAGCTTTGCTAGCCAAGGAGGTTTTGCAACTTTGGGGTCAAATGCAAGTGCAGACAAACCTAGTATATTTGCGTCAGCAAACTCGGGCAATGCTGAACCTGCTATGGATACTGACACCCCTAATACCTCGTTCCCCCCCTCGAGCCTTAAATCGGACTCTACCTCGGGAAATCCCTTCGGATCACAACCTTTCAAATTGCAATCCAGTTTCAAACCTGACCCAAATGCAGAGGATTCCAACCTGAAATCAAATGGAGCGGAGAAATCAATATTCGGTACAGGCTTTACCTCTTCGATAAGTGAAGCGACGAAGGCAACGAGTAATCCTTTTGCTGGAGGCCAAGGGCTGTTTGGCAAGCCATCCAACACCGATGTAGACTCGACCACGCCTACGTCTACACCATCGACGAACAAGTTCTTTTCACAGACATTATACCAGAAAGCAAGCAGTTCACCATTCGGCTTCCCTTCAAGCTCCTCCGGCAGCATTTTCGGCAAAACATCAGACACCTCCAAAGTCGAGCCTCAGCAGCCACAGAAATCAGCTGCAGCTGAAGCTCCTCTCCCTCCAGAACCTACCAGTAAGGCTACTTACCCATTTGAAGACTCATCATTCTCATCTACCTCCTCTGCAGAAAATGGCGATGTGAAGAATATCCAGTCTAGCGCCGAGGGTTTACCATTACCAGCGGATTCATCTACATCATCTCCGAAAACAAAGGAAACCACCCCTCCGATAAGTAAGGCGATAGTGCCCAGCGAAGCACCGTTACCTCCTGATCCCGTGAAAAACAAGGCTGCTTATAGTGCTCCTTTGCCACCTCTCCCTGGAGAAAGCGTAAAATCGAAAGTCACAAGCGACGCACCCTTACCACCCGATCCAATAAAGAACAAAAAGGCATACGCCGACAAATTACCTCCTCTGCCAGAGGCATTTACACAGCCTAAACCAGCAGCCCAGGCGCCCCTTCCTCCGGATCCCGCGAAGGAAACAAAATCCAATGAAAACAAACTATCCGTATTTTCAATTGGTAATCAATCTGCCGCTATTACTTCCGGGTTTAAGTTTCCTACAGACCTACCTCCCGTCTCCGATAGTGAAGATGACGATCTGGCGGACGAAAATACCGAGAACGCTAGTGAGGGTAGCGGTGTTGATGTCGCTAAAGATCTTAGTCCATCATCGACTGGCGCGAACCGAACACCTGGTTTTACACCCCAAGGTTCATTTGACGGCGGGTTAGGAGGTAGCTATTCTAATATCTCCCGTCCCGAGCCAGAGAGGCGAAGTCTTTTCTTGAGTAACAATGCCCCCATATTTCCTCAGCCTAACCCCGTCAGCCCGCGTTCTCCCAGTCCCGTGCGAGGCGCAATACCACCGAGAATCATAAACAATGATCAGACGCGGTCGTTTAGTGCCCCAGGCATGGCTTCTCAGATACTTGCTGCCTCAAGGAAACAGGCACCATCACGTTTGAATAGTTCTATTGTGGGCCGAGATGTCGCACTTGAGAACATCGTGATGGAACAGCAGCGAAAAGCTAAGGCCAAAAAAGAGGCCGAGGAAGCGCAGTTGCTTGTCGATGAAGAGGATGATGCGGTGCAACAACTTCTTGGGATGGAAATTGAGCCGACACTTGAGCTGGATGAGTTCATCGCGCATTCTGGTGTTGTACCACCCGCAGGTGATAGTGTACCTGCCCAAGTAGAGGCTGTATACCGTGATATAAACTCAATGATGGACACTCTCGGTCTCAACTCTCGCTCACTTAAAGCGTGGACAAGTGGCCACAAGGAATTCTCTTCGGATGATCATTCCATGCAAGATCTTGCATCACCCGACAAATGGACGTTGGGAGATATTGAGCAGCTAACACATATAATCGACCGAGTCCTTGGAGATGCATTAGAAAATGCGAGGGTCACGCATGTGGAGGAAAAGGTCGCACAAGTGCAGGACATACAGCGAGAGCTCTTCCGCGACTGCAACAAACAGGCCGACATTCGGAAAATCATCGCTTCGCGACTGGACCCAGAACAAGCCGCGGCATATCAGGCCCTCCCTCTCAGTGCAGAACAGGCTGCCCAGCAAAGTGACTTACGGCGGCAGCTAAGTCACTTCCAATCTCTCCTGGCCCAAGCAGAAGAGAATCTGACCTTGCTCAAGGCTAAGATCGTCTCTGCCAATAGCATTAGCGGTAAAGGAGGGCCTGTCCCTACTATCGAAGCAATCGTGCGCACAATAACCAAAATGACGAGCATGGTAGAGAAGAGGAGTGGCGACATCGATGTCCTGGAGAACCAAATGCGTAAATTGCGACTGGGTTCAGCAGGTCCTGGTGGAAGTCGTGAAGGCTCCCCGTTCGCAACACCTAACGCCAAAAGAACACTTGGATCATCTATATTCTCGCCGGATCGCTCGACGCGGGAAGTCACACCCATGCGTGGCAGCGTCATGCGACACTCTTTATCTGGTTCTATTTCAGGAATCGGCGGAGATGTATTCCGCACACCACCTCGTAAAAAGCTGAGCGGATTCGGAGATGTCGAGAGGAAGGCCGTCAAAGAGAAGCGCGAAAGAAGGAATGCCATCCTCGGAAAGTTGAGAAATAGCATCGAAGCTAAGGGACCAAGTATTATCGGCCTGGACGAGTCCGCCTAAAATATGATATAGGCAGAAGTTTAAGAGGACGAAACCACGGTTGCGTTGTGGAGGTTCACACTTGAATATGCCGTCAGTGTGGATCAAGTGCGAATAAACTATATCATGTAGGAAATTAACAATGTACCATGTATCAACAACACGGACCCGTAGAAAATTGGCATAGAACAGAGGGACAACCCATTACCAAGTGAAGTATGTGACATTTTTGTTTACGATTAGGTGAGTAATCAGTCAGTCCTCATATACAACATTCTACAGTAGACAGAAGAAATTAAGCTAGGTAAGATAAGTTTCATCGAATCATCAAGAATCAATGAATCAGAGTAGACGATCTACTGTTGATTGCCTTGCTTCACTGTAATCACGACATATACAATTACGCCATGTCCTGAACAAATACTACCGTCCTCTAGGCCAGGTTGAGTGTTAGATTTGTTCCAACTAGGGGGGTATAGTACAAAACGAATACAAGCGCAGAATGTGCAGATGGGTTTCTTTTCTTTGGTAACTCCATACTCCCTCCTGTTTACCAAATAGACAGTGTTCTCATCCGATTGAACAAATAAGCGCCAAAGACAGAAGCGATTATAGTGAATTCGATTATGCTACACCTATCACGCCGGCACTGGCGGCTTCGAGCCGAGCGATGAGTTTCTTGACGCTAGTCCATTCATCGCTTCGTACGGACTCCTTGCCCCCCAGGTCTGGGCCGACTTCGAAGAGACTTACAACGGCGTCAATACCACCCGTAGCCAGACGCTTTCCATCGGTGGTCTCCCAGGCGACCTTATTTAGACTCTTGCTTAAGAGCTGGCGGCCCCCTTTGCCGGGCGTGGGGCTGATCTTGGCTACAGGGATTTCCGTCTCGACGGTTATATCCCATAATTCAAGAGAACCGGCACCATCGACAAGGGCAAAGACGCCAGGGCGTACCGGAGACCATGCGGCGTCATAAACGACGTCTTCGCGCACAAACTCAAGAAGTGGTGGTATGGCGGTGCCTGCGCTCTCGACGATGGTGCTTGTAGCAGCTGGTGCGCGCACTTTCCAGAGTTTCACGGACCAATCCAGGGACGACGACAGAATGAGGTCCCCAAGATCGACTGGCCCACGTGCAGGGTGAAAATCAACGCTCATGACGGGTGCGGCGTGTCCTTTGTACGAGACTCTAGAATCTACACCAGCTTTAGCACCAGCGCGATCGTAACGGTGACAGGGGTAGATGGGTCCTTCTTCGGAGCCAACTAAAAAGTAGGTAGGATCTGCGTGAGGAAACGCCATGGTCGTCGGGGCCAGATCCTCGAATTTGTTTGGAGGCGGAGTTGAGAGCGTTAGAGACTCCTGCGGTTGAGAAAGCATATCGACACTCCACACACATAGTGCACCGTCTGTAGAAACGGATATGATGTTGTTCGCATTTTGCGTACCAACGATGTCGACCGAATACACTGGATGTGAATGGCCTGATCCTGTGAGTGGGGTTTTCTGAACAGGCGCCGTCTTCGCGCGCGTATCCCATAGAAGCACTTGCCCGGAATATGTGCCACCAATGATGAGGTTGGGATGGAAAGGGGAGAATTTGGCCGACAGTATATCAGATTGGGCGTGAAACAGAAATTCGGGCCGATCATGGAGGTGCTGATTCCACACTTGAACAATGCCATCGGGATCATGAGGCGCTGACGGGTTCTTTGTATATGAAGCAAGCACAAGCTCAGGATATTTAGGAGAGAAATCGATGCTGCTGATCATACGTTTCTTGGACCACCGATCATCGTAAAATTGTACGACTTCTTTGACACGTCTCCGACCTTTTCCTCCTGTGTTCCCGGCCTGCTCGTCTTCGTCTTCGATGTCGTGAGCCTGCAGAGAGTAATCTGTCAAAATGTCGTATTCGTTGCCCATGTCAAGCGCACGCTCAATCACTTTAGTGGACCTCTCTACGAAGTCGACGAACTCATCAGAGGCGGTCACGGCGGCCAGCTCTTCAGTAGTCAGAGCTCTCGCAGGAAAATTAGAGGCCACGACAGAATTGGGCTGTATAACCCCGTCAGTGACAAGTTCGCGAGCAGCCTTGAGCTCTTCTTCGATCTCTTTCCTTATGTTCTGGCGCAACTCTTCCTCTCGGCCGCGTCCCCAACGGCTCATGCGCTTGCTCGGCGTAGAAGTAGGCGCAGATAAGTCGTCATCGTCCAAGTCGGAGAAGGCGCGGGCACGTGAAGCGGGCGGCGTCCAATCTTCATTCGTCTGCACACCTTTGCTATACGAGAATGTTTCCTTGACAGGTGAAGGGGGGCACTCGAAGATGGTCTGGAGAGGCACGGTAGTCAAGACTTGGGGCTGTGACGGGGCCGCAGAGCCGGGCTGGGCATTGGTCGGCGACGTGTATTCCGAGTTCTCGGCGGCACTGAGCTCGCCGCCGCTGAGAACGCTATTGGGGCGGCTACCGCGACGGCCGGGCGAAGCGGCGCCTGTGGTCGAGCCAGGGCGACTATCGCCGACCAGCCGCTCGATCATGTCCTCGATCTCGCGTTTCCGGTCATTTTTGTGACCAGGCACAGGCGCTGCCAGCTAGGGGACGACGACACGGGTCAGCTCAGCTCCAGGAGAGGCAGGGAGTTAGGTATACATCAACGAGGCCGCTTGTGCTCACCCGCCCTGCATTGGTCTGGGTCGCCCTCAGTTCTCTCTGGCGCTTGAGCTCGGCAAGCTTTGCCTTCTTGGCCAGGATCTCATCGCGTCGTTGTTGCATGGCGCGGTCGACATAGACCCATTGCCGGGTCTACGGTCGGCGGTCAGATGGTCTTTCTCAGATGGTCTTTGGTAAGAGAACCGCCGAGAAGGATACAAAGCGTGGGTTGGATTGGGGAAAAGGACGACACGAGTCCTCAGGTGGAAAGATCTCCGAGGAAGGCGACAAGAAGTTGACGAACGGCGACTAGTATCATGTATTCTCGTCCTACGACATGGCCGGTCAGTTGTCTACGTTGACTGATTACTACTGGTGCATCCGGGTATACATGTATAAACGCGTTTCTGAAATTGCCCTTTGACGATGCATCAAATGTACGTCTTGGCCCATGCAAGTTCTAGCTCAAAGCCAATGCGCCCCTGATCCCTGTTAGACCGAGGTTGCATACCCGCGAACAGGCTGATCGATAAACAAGTATATTCAATTAAAACAGTATATGTATTTATCAGACTGATGTGCTGGCTGAAACATCTGGACCTTGGTACGTACCTGCCCCCCTAGCTAGCGTGCTGAGCTACAGATGGGCGCACATGTGGCTGGAGCTCTCCTAGCCTAGCCCATTGAGCCCATGCCACTGTCTCGACCTGGGTTGCCGTGTACGTACCGTAGACTTCCGAGTCTAATAATTTTCGACTTTGACCATCCGTCCGGAGCCCGCCCGTCCTCCCAACATCACGCACGCATCTCGGTCCAACACGCCCTCACCGCCGTCCCCTACATGCCGATTTGATTCGGCGGTACTTGGACAGCAAGGCTAAATAGTTCACCGTTTCTGCGACGTGTGTATCCAGCACCAATTGCCCTTGCTCCCTTTCGGGCCCCATTGCGCGAAAAAAAGGTACCCGCCAGCCACAATGTCAACGACTTCGGGAGTCAACGTATGTAGCAGTCCTCGCAGCATGCGCCGACGGACGACAGTGATTATTGACTTTCTCCTCCTTCTCCATAGGTACTTCGGTACTCCGCCCTGGCTTTTGGTGTCTTCTACGGCTTCAGTCACCAGCGATCCATTTACGCTTCGCAACGCGCCGCCGCTGCCAAGAAGGAATACGAGCACAAGCAACATTTAATAGAGCAGGCAAAGGCCCAGTACTCTAAATCCAAGAACCCTTCGGCGGCAGCAACCTCGGAGAAGAGTGGTCGTAAGTTTTGCCGCCCCTCGGGGCCGTTCAGAAGCGATCGCACGGGAGACTAACCTGTTTCCGCAGTGAACCAAGACCCATTGGACCCGAAATTCGACCTAGAAGCCTATTTCAATGCTCTAATGGCACAGAAACCTTAAGGGGCTTCCCGGGATAGATTTTAGACACGGAGAAAATCGGACATGGAATAGACTGGGGAGAACAAAAGACACTTGGGGTCCGGGGCTTGAAGCTGAGTGTTTTAATAAGGGGAATGGCAAAATAGGGCTCTGTCTGTACTGCATATCCTCCTGCGCTGTTGTGGAACGGCCTCCCTTGCCTCGGACCCCCTGATTGTATGATTGCATCGCTTCCAGAGGAGCCACTGGATAGATTTCCTTGCATTCTCTGTGTATATCTACGCTTATACCAATTCAGACTCACCGGATGGCACGATAGGGCCGCGCTCGATGCTCGCGTTCGCCCTGTGTATAACTATACTCTTGAACAAGCGCAGTTGATTTACGGGATGGGACAATTCGATGTATGGTAATCTGGTGTATATCGCTGTACGTCGAGTTATGGACCGCGAAATAATTCCTCCCAATACCTGTCAGTATGGTTTAGCAATGGCAGGATTATATGTTCAATAGCTAAGGCGCCGAAACATGGAAGTAAACTTGTAATATCCGACAAATGCTTTACCATATATCGCATGGTTCAAAAAGCAACAGATACCCCGAGGGTCACGCCTCTTAGGTCATTGGTTCGAGGTTCATGCAAATATTACCGTCTGAAAGGTAAAAATACTTTGCTCACGAACCTTTTCAGCTTTAACCCCGGCCAGCTCATCCTTGATACTTCAAAGATATCTATCTCTTTCATCACTTTTTACAGCATCTCCCCAGTCTTACATCCAGTTAAGTCACATCTTTCTCCACTCATAGAAGTAGAAGTTAAATCTAAAGCGGCTGGCAGGTAGCAGTGAGTAATATGTCCAGTATCATTTATGATCACATTACTTAAGTTCTGATTTGCAGAAACCTATGAAGAACAGTCATATTGAGTAAGGTCGCCTAAATCTAGTTCATTAATAAACAAAGTACCTGGATTAATATGTCTGAGGCACTCAGATTCCCTAGGAATTACGAGGTATTGTAGGTACCTATCGCGCCCCGTTTGTTTTGTGCTAGCCGACAAAAGGTCACTTACATTCATATGTTTTATCTCAATTACACCAAGACAAGATGAGCTGCAACGGAGAATTAACTAAGAGATTCTGAAAAGGTATGATTAAGTCATGAATTTTGAACAAAGTTGAGCATATCTTTTAAAGGAACGTACATTATTGAATTAGAGGTAGGTACGTGAATTGAACTTGACAATGCAGATGATACGAGCTTTAAGTCGGCTATATCACAGATAAGGCTTGATGATCAATAATGTCCAACCAAGTGCTGCAGATAGCATTGTACCTTGTCCTGGACCCGTACCTACCTACCCTAGCTGCATTACGTGTTCAGCGAAAGCTACAGCTGTCCTCTCCCACACCAAGACCCACAGTACCCGGCGTGCAGGGGGCGTGCTTGGCCTACTGCCCTGCCAAGCATCGCAGACAAGCAAACATGATGTACCTACCTGTGCTGTAGGGACAGGTAGCTTTCCAGCAGCACAAACTACCTACCTGAACGTTGAAACCTCGACCTCACAACCCCAATTCTCCATGCCAACATCGATGTGAGGTCGTCCCACTACGCAATCGCCGCATCGTTGCCGCATCGTCGCCTCCTCCCGTCACAATGGCCGTCGCTCAAGGCGCCAGCTCGAGCGTGCCCGAGCTGCTGGTCTCGCTCGGCAAGAACGAGAGCACCAAGACACTGCTGAAGGTCATCATCTTGGCCATCATCGCCGCCGCCGCCGTTGCAAGCCGTCTCTTCTCCGTCATACGTATGTGTGCCCTGCTATTCTGTGCTCGGGCGCTGTTGTGTTCGCCCGAGAAATAGATACCAATGACAGTGATCTGGAGAGCTTGGCTAATGGAATCCCGTGTGCAGGCTTCGAAAGTATCATCCATGAATGCAAGTCCACCACCAGATTCATACACTGCTGTGTTCCACCAACTGACCATCCTCTGCAGTCGATCCGTGGTTCAACTTTCGGGCTACCAGGTACCTCGTCGCCAACGGATTCTACCAATTCTGGGACTGGTTTGACGACCGGACATGGCATCCTCTGGGCCGCGTCACCGGTGGCACTCTGTACCCGGGCCTCATGGTCACCAGCGGCGTCATCTACCACCTGCTCCGCTTCCTCACCGTCCCCGTCGACATCCGGAACATTTGCGTGCTGTTGGCCCCGGCCTTCTCCGGCCTGACTGCCTACGCCTCCTACCTCCTTACCAATGAGATGACCACATCTTCGTCCGCTGGCCTCCTTGCCGCAGCCTTCATGGGCATCACTCCCGGCTACATCTCACGCTCCGTCGCCGGCTCCTACGATAACGAAGCCATCGCTATTTTCCTTCTCGTCTTTACCTTCTTCCTGTGGATCAAGGCTCTCAAGCTGGGCTCTGTCCTCTGGGGCGCTCTCTGTGCTCTCTTCTACGGCTACATGGTAGCCTCGTGGGGTGGCTACGCCTTCATTACTTGCCTCGTTCCTCTTCATGCCTTCGTTCTTATCTGCATGGGAAGGTTCAGCATGCGCCTCTATGTCGCATACACCACGTGGTATGCTCTAGGGACGTTAGCTAGCATGCAGATTCCTTTTGTTGGCTTTTCACCCGTCCGTACTAGCGAGCATATGCCCGCGCTAGGTGAGTATCATAGTGTGCCCAGGAGTCGATATGTGCAGTTTCCCTACTGACATCAATTAGGTATATTTGGCTTCCTTCAGCTTGTTGCCTTCCTCGAGTATGTCCGGTCTGCTGTTCCAAGTCGCCAGTTCCAAATCTTCTTGTATGCAGGCTTAGGTGGCCTCTTCGGCGTCGGTGTACTTGGTCTTGTCGGCCTCACAGCTGGAGGCTATATTGCCCCCTGGTCTGGCCGATTCTACTCACTTTGGGATACGGGATATGCGAAGATCCATATCCCTATCATTGCGTCCGTCTCGGAACATCAGCCAACAGCCTGGCCAGCTTTCTTCTTTGACCTTAACCTATTAATCTGGCTATTCCCAGCTGGAGTGTACATGTGCTTCCAAAAACTTGAGGATGAGCATGTGTTTATCATTGTTTATGCTCTGTCCGGCAGCTACTTTGCAGGTGTCATGGTACGCTTGATGCTTACTCTCACACCAGTTGTTTGCGTGGCTGCTGCAATCGCTGCGTCTCAACTCCTCGATACTTATCTACAGTACCAATCCCCCGAGGTCGTCGATAACAAGGACGAAGAATCCTCAGATGCAGCCGTGAAGAAACCGTCTAAGCAAAACTCACTGCGGACAGCCTCTCAACCCGTCGTTGGCATTTACACTGTCTTGTCCAAGGCTTTTATCGCTGGCGCTATGACTGTCTTCCTCCTTATCTTCGTTCAACACTGCACATGGGTCACTTCTAACGCATATTCTTCCCCTTCAGTCGTGTTGGCGAGCAGAATGCCGGATGGTAGTCAGCACATCATTGATGACTATCGTGAGGCTTACCAGTGGCTTCGACAAAACACCAAGGAAGACGCCAAGATCATGTCATGGTGGGATTATGGTTACCAAATTGGTGGCATGGCTGATCGGCCTACATTGGTCGATAACAACACGTGGAACAACACACACATTGCCACCGTAGGCAAAGCAATGAGCTCCCGCGAAGAAGTTGCCTATCCCATCATGCGTCAACACGAAGTCGACTACGTTTTGGTCGTCTTTGGCGGTCTTCTTGGCTACTCCGGTGACGATATCAACAAATTCCTATGGATGGTAAGAATTGCCGAAGGAATCTGGCCCGATGAGGTCAAAGAACGCGACTTCTTCACCCCTCGTGGCGAGTATAAAGTTGACGCCGACGCGTCGGAGACTATGAAGAACAGCTTGATGTAAGTTGAGTCGACTATTTAGCATTTAAGCATGAGCTAATGATTTGGGCAGGTACAAGATGTCATACTATAACTATGCTACACTGTTTCCCCCAGGACAAGCTATGGACCGTGTACGCGGTGCACGACTCCCTGACCAGAGTCCTGTTCTCAACAGCCTGGAGGAAGCTTATACATCAGAGAACTGGATCATCCGAATTTACAAAGTCAAAGATCTCGACAACGTTGGCCGAGACCATGCCTCCGCAGCTTCGTTTGAGAGGGGCCATAAGAAAAAGAAGGCGATCAAGAAGCGCGGGCCCAGAGTGCTGAGGGCAGAATAAAGGAATGGATGTCACAAGATCTTCACTATTCCACTAAAACTTTCAAGTGGGCCATTTGTGAAGACAATCGTAAACAGTGTATTTCGAGCGGTTTATTGGAAGACAAAAGCAGCCTCCGTAAACATGGCGCACAGTGTAAAAAAGTAAATAAATGAATGAGTTTTCCAGTCTAGACGAATCCACTTGTCAATGCCATTTTCTTCCGATGAGAAACCCTGCCTTAACAAGAGCATTTGTAGAGCTTGGTGTGCTCTATATGTGAATATGTTGGTGCCACACAGGCCTAAATATAGATACTTAGGTAGGGAAATAGACCCATACAGAATAAAGAGACCCGTGACAATTTTAGGCGCTTCTTGTTTAAAGATCGATATAGAATAAAACTATACGTGTATGAAACTTCGAGGTCGAATTACAAAAGTGTTTTGATAAGTTAGTTTCTCGTTTCGTAAATGAAGGTTTTTGAATTATTTTGGTAGTGCTTTACTTCTGGGTTAAATGGGCAACAGATAGCTAGTGTATCCAGTGATATAGTAGGCTACGTTAGACCTAGAGCAGAATCAAAATCAATAGACCTTACTCCTCCAACCTGCGGATTTGTTGATAGATTTTGCTACTTTTACACAGACAAAATGGAAAGGAAAGAGATTGCTTGTATACCGTAGGATAATACGCAAAGGGGGGGGGGGGGGGGGGGGGGGGGGTGAAAAAAAAAAAAAAAAAACCCCCGGGGGGAAATGAGTGGTTTTTTAAAAAAAAAAAGAGATTTTTATGAACAAGCCGAGGGGGGAATTAG
>MU389358.1:0-59931 GCA_022578775.1 Xylaria venustula | reverse complement strand
CCCCACCCCACACCCCCCCCCCCCCCCCCCCCCCCCCCCCCCCCCCCCCCCCCCCCCCCCCCCCCCCCCCCCCCCACTTCAACATACAAAATTAACCACTCTGGGGACATGATTCGAGTGTTAAATAGAATAACTTCCTTTGTAGATAACGCCGTAGACGGGTAGAGACTGAAATATAGAAATCTTGATTTATTTACCGTTGGCACTAACATAACAATAGCCGAAAAAATACACGAGAAGAGGAGGGCATAGGCTAGCAGGTGCTTCAGAATACAATACAGTTCAGTTCAATTTTTGAATTTGTTATCAAGGTTGCAAGCCCGAAGCAAATACATAAATTCAAAAACAAGCAGGACAACGACGCAGGCTACTGCTCATTTTTCATCATGATTCCTCCATCATCGGCACTACTCCCGAAATTCCCACTCGCACACTTCCTCTTTTTATTCTTTGTGTCAGCATACATGCAGTTCTCGACCTGTATTATGCGCTCCGTTTTTTAATTCCATCTCGTTGTTTCGTTTCCTTTAGTACTTTCTTCGCGCTCTCTTCTGGTCCCACTCTCAGTGTGCAACTGCTCGACACGCACGAACAAATCAACCGGTTGACGAAGCATTCCGTCAAACAGAGTGAGTAGTACTAACAGGAGTCCAGTAGCGGGGATCAAAAGGGAAAATCCCCGCGAAAATATTCAAACAAGTTATGATTCAGCATGTGCAGTCACTGTGCTTGCAAAAGCTGGGCAGCATTGCTTAAAGCTGCTCTTATGGCGACATCTGGTAGACAATCTCACATCAGTAATGTGACTTCTTTCCTTTTTTCTCAACAGTAAAGCCGTATGATCAAGCTGATAAAAGCCGCGTAAAGCCGCGGAAGCGATGACCAATGGCTGTTCGAGTGAGAGTACTTGGTACAAGCTCATCGGCCGAATGTCCAGTGTGGCCTATAAGTGAAGAACTAACAGGGGATGAGAAGCAGTAATCAACATCATCTTCATCTTGTCCGATCTCCGGTTCATCGTACAGGTTGTTATTCGGACGGGTTGCAAGCTCAGTCATGCGGGTATTTGGATGCTCGGCACGGTAAATCCTGAGGTCAGTAGGTGAGCTCGATATCTCAATCTCTTGTTGTTGTTCAAGCTCGCTAGAAAACTCTGTATATAGTATTAGAAAACGTCCTTTGCCGATGAAAATCGACCGCATAACGCTAGTAAAAACTTACCAATTCTTTTTGTAGGCTTAACAGCAGCCTCTGTCTCCTTTTTCTCCTCAACCTCTATGACACCGGGAGTAGCAATGTCGACGTCGCTGTGATCCGAGTCCGAATTTAAGCTCACTATCGACATGTTACTTGTGACAAAACTGGGCTCTGGAAAGGCGGAAGTCGCAGAGCCACCCAACGACCCCGAGAGGCTATCAAACAGCTTACCCGCATATGCCAGGTCTCGCTCTGCCATCTCCTCTACTTCTCGCTCCAAATCTGTTTGATAGTCCGACCATGAGTCGCTCACAACGCATGGAGATTGAGAACTGCCGACATAGGGCACATCCGTAGGCGTCAATGGTTCACCCCAGTTGGAGGTGGTCTTCGGCTGATCGGCCACCTCTGGCCTATGGTTATGTGCCCGCTGCCATTTGCTTTTGTTAGAGCCGGGGAATTGGTAGAAGGTCTCGGTTTCCTCTGAGCTCATCCGAGGGCCGTGGTCCAATGGAAATTGGCTCTCGACAGAGGGAAGATTGGAACGAGAGTTCCCAGTGGGCTTCTTAGTAGTCTGCTTCATTCTAGACTTCAATTCTGCAGCTACTGGTGTTCGTGAAGATCTTTCCATCGAGGGTTGCACTCCAAAACCGGCAGCATCATTAGATCCATTCGTACGGTTGCTAGTTGCTGAAGAGGGTGGGTGGCGTCTCTTTGCACTTTCTTTGGCAGTAACTCTAGTATTTGTTTGATCCATGGCATTCCGTGCTTCGCTGGAATTGGTCTTGCCTGAAAGTTCTGATTTCGTGACAACAGATGGTGACTTAGCGGACGCTGTTGTAGTGCCATTTGTATCTAAATCAAGCGAGTTTTCAAGCCTACGCGTCATATCCTCTACCTCCGCACACGGTGACGGGCAAGATTTAGGGGCAGTTAACTTGGGATGTGGTCGTGGATGTGGAGTGCCAGATCGAGCGAAGGTTTGCTCGGGTTGAACTTTAGGATCCCTCTTTGCTCTGCTTGACTTGGTCTCTCCCAGGATGAGTGTTGATCCGTAGTTCGTGCTCCATGAACTCGCACTGTCACACCTCGGTCGAGGCGGAGCTACTCTTTTGGCTTGTTGAACAGTTCCGCTTCTAGCCCTTCTGGAACGGCGACGAGCTGAAGACCTGGGTGATCCTTGAACAGACTGACCCGCGTACAAATCTGATACAGGTGACGAGGCTCTTGATATTGATTCTTCAGCGGAAGAAGCTGACATCGTTGATGGAGGAAAAGGATCGGTGGCAACTTTGCGGGAGAAGAGCTTCGAAAAGGGTCCAAATCTGTTCGACTTTTTGACCCAACGAGAGCCCTGGCGAGACCGCTCGTAACTATACTGTCCGTCTGCAATTGTGCGGCCCTCGTCAGAACTCGGCCAGGGTACGGTGGTTTCCCTAGAACTCTAGATGTTTCATTAATTACTTGTATCTCACTAGATGGAATATATCCAATACGAACCTTCCTATGATGAGAACGACTGATGCTGTGGTCGTCAGAAGTATCGCAATCCGTGTCCGCAGCATCCTTTAAGCAGGTATAGCAATAGTTCAAGGCTGGTACCTCCCCTCTCCTGAGGGGATGAGCCCTCTGATAACGTCCAGATCGCTTCTTACCACATCCGGAGCAAACATGAATATGACGAATGCGTTTGCTAAGACGTCGTCTCACATCTTCGCTACGTTTGTGTTCGTCATTTGCTTGTCCTACGTCTCCTGGCGGGATTCTATCTTGACCAATATTCTTGGTGGGATTTTTATCGTCGCTCATCTGTCGAGGCAATCCCTTTCGGCCAGTGGACATAGCACAGGCCTGGAGCCACTCTGGAGGTGGTGGAGGTGGTGGAGGAGGTATATTGGAGGTACAAACGGCTGGCACGGCTTGCATGTTAGGAATACGAGCTGGTTGGGTTTGTCTGATTTGCTGATGATGTGGCATCGTAGGGATTGCTACACCTGAAGGCAAGGGGATTATTTGGCGATGAGGTGGTTGAATCGCCACGTGGTGTTGCAGATTTGCCCAGTTCGGATTGCCCTGATACATGGGCGTGCTGTTGTAAGAATAACTGGGAATATGAGGAGGCTGATAAGCTGCGCTGTAGTAACTGACTGGAACGGAAGCTGCGCTTGTCTGCGCTGATGGATGTTGGTGCCAGCCTACAACAGATGGAGGGGGCGGAGGAGGTGGAATATGACGCTGGCCGAATGCTTGAGGCCGCAGGAACGAAGTGTTCGCACTATAGGCAGGGTGCTGACGCGCACCTGGAATACCTTGATCATCGTACCGGGCCACCGCAATAGGCAGAGTCGTGGATGACGAGTTGAAGCTGCTTGTCTTGAAACCGGGCGTGGGTGGCTCACTGTCATCATCGGCATTTTGTTCCTTGCTTCGCCGAGGCGTGGCTCGGGCAGTGATTAAGCCTGAGCTTTGAGAAGCAGCACTCAGACGCCGAGCCCGGCCTTCATAATCTCTTCGGGACGGGATGCCTAAGCCTTGCCCTATAATGTCGAACCCGAAGTCTTGCAGAAGCTTGCTGGTCTTCTTGCGGCCAAGAGCTGGCTTCCCATCTTTGGTATGTGTGAGGTAGACATGATCGTTTGTAGGCAAGAAGAGAGCATTGTCGTCTGCGTCTTGTGAAAGCGGTCGCGTAGTAACAGAGCCAGTGCTCCTGGACAATACATTAGCTGGTTGGCCCATTACCAACCGGAATGACGCCTGAAAAGAAAAAGCGGCCAACGAGAGAATGGGAAGCGAGCAGCCCGGTCAATTCTTCTGGGGATCACCGTGCAAGATGATACAATGGATAACAATATTGAAACCCGGGACTTACTGGGAGCGAGTTCGGCCTTTCGTGAACAGGCCCATCGTGTAGCAGAGTGACTTAGGTACTCTCGAAAGTCTATAGGGGAAGCACCTGGATGAGTCGAGATAGCGTGTGCAGTTGACGGTGTCACGGTGAGGTTGAAAACCAGAGGAATGGATTAATTATGGTGCCAATGGAGGAGCGGGTAGTTCTGGGTGCTGAGGAGAGTGCAAATGCCTTCGAGACTGGAAAAAAAAAAAAGCAGGCGAAGGTGTCAGGACTGAATAGAGCGGATACGGTTACAGTGACACTCAACATACAGCATCACCTTCGAGAAGGGAAGAAAAGAATCGACGAGCCTAAATGAGTGACTTTTGGTGGTGACTGAGGGATGGGGAGAGAAGGGGAGAGGAAGGGAGAGGAAGGAGAAGAAAGAAGAAGAAGAAGAAGAAGAAGAAGAGGAAGGAAGGAAGGAAGGAAAGAAGAGGTGATAAGGAGTGGTGTTGGTCTTGAGAAGCTGGCTGTCTCCAGTAGAGAGATTTGAGAAGAAGAAATGTACAAATACAAGTAGAGCAAACATGCACGTGCACACACACAATGAAGAAACTAGGGTACGAGTTACCCAAGTGCCTATTGTTTCGTAGATGCACTATTTCCTGACATCGTTGCTGTGCAAACCAAGAGAATCTAGCCATTCCATTAGTGTGCATCCCGCGACTTGAGGTGTTCAACGACATACCTATGCACTGGCTCATCATCGCCCCTTGAATCAAGGCATGGCGGCGGAAAGAATCACTGCACTTGGGACTTTGGAATTTATTCTATGACTACGACCTACCTAGGTAGACTCACTTTGTAAATTCGCTTTGTAACTACATCGGTGTGTATGATGATACATGGCCAGTTTCCATCCAGTAGCATCCTGACAAAATCCTCTTCTTTCCCTATATGTGTGCCACACTGCCTGTTTATATTGGACATATCGAACCAAATAATGATTTGTAGTTAACCCAGGTAAGTCACTGCTCCATAGCCACCCCTTGATTGGGTTTTGATATCCCGTTATTGATCGAGTCCCTTTGCACCCTATTGCCAGCGCCACCAAGATGATCTGAGAGAAGCAATTGATACTCAAAGAAAAGTGAAATCCAACCAAACAGCTATGCATTTAGTCCTCACTCCTTAATCTCCTTGGACACGTTCGGGCGGCGCAGATCGATGCACGAGTGGGCCATTTCGAGCACGCTCAAGCCGGTTGTTTGGAGACGTCTCACGAGAAGCCTGCTCTTCCAATCTACGAACTGCTTCTAGACGTCTTCGCTCAAATCTTCGATTACGCTCCTGCTCGCGGTGTATATTGCGCACTCTTATTTCCTGTTCCATATGTGCCTCTTTCTTGATTCGAAAACTTGCCAGTGATTTTTCCGCCCTGGGCCAAAGGCGGTCGAGCTTATCAGCCACAGCCGTGTCCACACGGATTGGTGGCTCGTCGTCTGGCCTTATTCTTGACGAACCTCCCCAATAACATTCAAAGGTAAGGGCTGCCTGGGCATTTGGGTCTTCGCTTCCCCAAACTGAGACACGATCCCCATGGTACAGTCTGACCCAGTATCTACATATGGCTTTGGCATCCTTTGGTTCGTGGGGCAAAAGTAAACTTCCATTGATGCGAATTCCGTTGGTCGCTTTCGTAGCAATGTAGAATGCATAAGAGTCCGGCTCTGGGGAAGCCCGCATTGTTGTACTCGAGCTCGCTGGCTCCCACGGCCGCAACTCGTTTTCCGGGGCCTTATAACCTTCCGTCCATAACAAAACCCTGAAAGCGTTCTTAGGTACTCTAGATTCTGTAGCTAGTGGATACACGACCGTATTGCTCATTTCCCGACCCCACGATAAGATTGGATCTCGAAGAGAAATCGAAATGTTGGGCACTAGAGAATTCAAAGTAGACTTGAATAGGCCGACTTCTGTCTTGGGCTGATAGGTCACTGGAAAAGTCGCTGGCGTATCCAAGTTACCATCATCAAATGCTGGATAATCTCGTTGCGAGTGGGATTGATTGTCGAGAATATTTTCTGCAGTTTGCGGCAATTCCCAATCCACCGACTTCTCAGTTGATCCCGGTCGAGACGGACGTGCACCAGCACGTTCTTTATCAAAACCGGAAGTTGGAGGAAAGTATTTCATAGCCAGCTCCCAAAGAGGAGTATTGTTTGGCTCAAATTTCTCACGTCTACTCTCGGCAGCGGATGAGAAGGCGTCGTATTGAAGTTGTGTCATCTCTGGGTAGCGTAGATGCCAAGTGGTTCTGTCACCAGTCCAAAACGTTTCCTTGGACACGGGATAATCAATTTGGCGGCCTGTGTCGCCATGGCGTGTCACGGGTATGCTAGAAAACAAAATATCCTCCTCTCTCAAATCGTCTATATTTGCTTCCGATTTCAGTCTTTTTAAGGACTGCCTTAAATTTGCGCTCGGCGCACCATATTCGTCACTGGTGTCATAATTCGGCTTTCTTTTGCTCGTTGCGAGGCTGCTGATCCGTGAAGATGTTAATCCCAAATCGGGCTCGACATCGGACTTAACATTCAGGTGCTTGAGAATTGAAGACGCGCCACCCAAGCTCTGAGAACCTATGCCGAAAAGAGCACTGCGGGAATTGTCCTTCTGTGACGGGCCGCCAGCTGACGATGAAGTATCCCGATTTTGGGGGAAATTCTCTCGTGGAGTCGAAAAGCTTTGAGATTCTTCAAAGCTATCTCGGATTTCGGATCCAGGATATTCAGTGTCATCATAGCTCGTCCCTTCGAAACTATCGCGGACTTCAGGTCCACCAAATTCCATCTTAGACATAGAAAGATTCAAACGGTCTTCTGCGATCACACCCGAGCTGCCAATTGCGGAAACCTCTCCAAATAACTTTGGGACATGATCTTGCCCAAAGTTGTGGTTCTCTTTCTCCAGTTCAAAATCCATGGAGAAGTCAGGCTCGGGCTCACCGAAGGAGTCTTCACTTGTATTCATCATTCCGGAAGGGTCCCTGTCATCAAGACTCAATTGCGAAGCAGAACGGCCTAAATCTTCGTCAAACTCTTGATCGGGGAGCTTTTTAGCGTGCGTCAACCAAGGATGAGACTTGAGCTCGGCAATGGTGGCTCTGGTCTCTGGTCGTACATGAATCATGCGTGACAAGAAATGGACACCGCTAGGTGAAACATTCACTTGATGTAAAGGTCCTCTATCCAGAGGTGTCTTGACAATATGGTCCAGCAATTCGGTATACGTGATTCCATTTCTAACGGGAAATGGTGGGCTGCCAGTTAACGTGTAGAAGAGCACCCCACCAAGAGACCATATATCTACTGCATGATCATATCTTTCTCTGTTCACAGGTTGGTGGTGCTTTCTATTAGTCCTGTGGCCATAGTTGTCGTACGATGAATACTCCGTATATACCTCAGGGGCACAGTACAGCAGCGTACCGCAAAATGTCTTGAGGAATGTCTGCTCAGTGTCTATGATTTTGGATAAACCAAAATCTGTCAGCTTGACGACAAAGGGATCGATGTTTGCAATGAGAATATTGTCCGGCTTGACATCTCGATGTGTGATCTTATTGGCATGTAGGTACCCAAGTGCATCGACCAGTTGGCTAGCAATAACCCCAGCGTACAGCTCCGTCCTAGGGCCATTTTCCTGAATATAATTTCCCAAGTCGCCATGGGGAACATACTCCATGATGATGATGAATTGGTGAGCATTCCAATCGAAGTGTTCAATATATTGAACGATGTTGGCCTGAAAAAGTTAGGACGACATGAAATGATAGGATAGAAGGTAGCTTACATGTTTCACTTTCTGCATGATTTTCATCTCATTTTCCACCTTTTGGTCTAGGACACCGTTTTTCATGAATTTACGCTTGTCGAGCTCCTTTGCTGCGTAAGGAGAGCCGTTTTCTTTCAAGGTAACTAAATGAACGATCGCAAATGCCCCTTTTCCTATGACACCAACTCGAGCGTACTTTGCGCCGCCGCGCCACTCACGAGAAGCCCGATTCAAAGAGTGAGGCAAGTCCACAGTCTTCGTAACCTGGTTATTGAGCGCGACTCTCCTCGTAGGAGCGAATAGGTTCACCTTGAAAGAAGTTAGTGCCAAGACATATTATCAGTGCAGCACGGGGTGTCTTACATGCCCACCTGGACCCGGACCAATGGTTTTGTTCACATCGTTTTCATCGACATCATTACCACCGTTCAGCCTGGTCAAATATGGCCCCACATTCCTCATGTACGCATCTTCTTCGTGCTCTTCATCACGACGGGGTATCCGGACCAGAAAAGCAAGATCGAATTTATTTTCATGCATAACGATCTTTATGACTGAGCCACTTTCCAGCGTGCGCCGTGTAGAGGGAGGATCAGCAGAAGTGGGATCAGACCTCTTTCGCAGCAGCGTCGTATCGACGACGGTCCCGTTCGTAGACAGATCCTCAAGCAGAACAAGCCCATGATTGTTTACGTAGATACGACAATGGATATTACTCAGTCTCTTGTTAGGGTCGAAGACGAAGCATATGTCGCAGCGACTCCGATTTCGGCCAAAAGTGAAGCCTAAGTGAGGATTCTTAACGGCGGAAGACAACCGAAGCACGAGGGCATGGTCCCCTATGCCGCGGGAGCGACCGAACGCACGAGCTTCATCTTCGCGGTGAAAGTCTGATTGGATGGCATCGGCAGTGTATCTTCCAGTCGTGTGGCAGGCGTACTCAGGCGACGAGGCAATCCTCTGGACTTCACGACTGGCAGCTTCGGAGATAGGATAAAGCAGGCATATGATATCGGAAATATCCTGGTCGGAGAAGCCTGAATTCTGCTGGCCGATTCTTCGAGGATCGAAAGCATTCTGGGTGGCTAGAGAGAGAAGGAAAGGGTCAACTATACGCCGTATAATACTATTTTCGAGGCTGTCAGGAAGGGGTAGGAGATCATAATGGTTCCTGGCGGAGAGCTTGTGAAGAAGAACATGAGATTAGCTACCTTGCTGCGTGGCCTGGGAGTCGGGCTCTGCGTCCATTTGGAAGACAGTGCCTTGGGGCTGATGTTACCGACTGCTAGAAATAGACATCCAGACAGTCGGTAGGCCGGGCCCGGGAGAAACGAGAGGGCCTCAACTTGGCTCATGCGCGAGCCCAAGAGAGACCAGAGCTGGGGACATTCGAGACTCGAGAGGACTCGGTGGAGTGCAGGTCAGGCAAGTGGGGTGGTTGCTATGGCTGCACGGCTGGCTGGAGGGATGAGACGGTTTAAATAGGGAGGCCAGTTGGCGGGAGACTCGGAAAGTAAAAGCGTGGGAAAAAGGTCGTTGAAGTGGTGTTCTGAGACAATATAGTGGCGGTATCCCAAGACACAACGGGGTTGTGGAAGAACAGAAGAGAAAAGCCAGGTGGGATTGGGATTGGCTGATAACATCGGTGAAGCTGCGATTGAACCAAAACACAGCACTGCACAAACTAAACGTGATTGAGGCTTACTGAGTAGATGGGGTATGGCACCCGGACCCCTCTAGCCAATGCCCTCAGGATTGTACCTGGTTACCTTAAAGGGTGGGCACTCGCTCCAGTGCAGCAGGAGAATTTACCTAGGTAGTTCAGTACATACCCAGCCTACCGTATAGGTAGATCCATTAATCTCAAGTAACTCGGCCTACGTGAATTACAAGCAGACGTAACTTGATACGTTAGAAGATAGCTAAATTTAGACTTATATCTAGTTGCTTTCTATAGCTTTAACAAGAGAAACAAAGCATGCCGAGTTTAAATCCATCGTATTATCTACCATTCAGGTACATTAACCTACTTGCAGGGAATAAAGTCATAGATAGTTCCAGGCTGCTAGACCTACCTAGGTACTAAGAGTACTGAGTACCTAGTATAAAGTGGTAACCTTGGAAACTATCTGCCCTACCAACCCAGGATATTGTCACCCTAGTAAATCCAACAAAGTTAAAATAAAGTTTATTCAGCTAGGTTTCAAAGGCACAAGTAAAATAGTAGCTTATAATCTATACTATCTAAAAGTCTATAGCCTTCATTACCAAACCTCTTGAAAAAATAATGACAGATGTGGTATTTTACAGTAGTATTTGACCGTCCAATCTTTTCCCACGCCTTATGACTAAATAAGCCTACCGTAGTTTACTAAGTGACTAACTGAGTGAGTAATCGTTAGCATCAATATCTGAGCAGCATTTCGGTTTATAGTATCAACGTAACTTGGCTCAACCGATTGCATTGGAATTGATTTTTGCGTATTCATTAGTTCTATCCAGTATCTAACCGTCTCATATCTAGATATGGTGGCATTTGCTCTTCATCCTTTGTTGAGGCTTAACACCATTCATAATATAATGCCGGTAATTGAGTCGAAGAGCCTGTTGTCGTAACACATGTTATGTTTAACAATAATGCTCAAAATATGCCAGTAGCCCGCCGTAGATTATTAGTAATTTTTACTCTTTCCCAGATGTTTTTTTTTGCTTTGTCCGCCCTGTATATGCCAATGCCAAGAAATAGATCCAAATGCGCCGTTGCTTCCCAAATCATGCACATACTCATTAACATTGATCAGAACAGCCCCTTTTTCTTCTTTGGTTTTGTCTCGCCCATGTCCTTCAAAATATCATCAAAGGTGCTCCCGCCAGCAGAGTCTTGTCGAGAGCTGCTTCTCGAGTCTGTCCCACGGCCCTGAGATCCTGCAAGGCCACGGAGATTACCCGAGGACCTGCTTCGATCCATGAGAGCGCTGGCTGGTCGCGAGCCGCTGAGTGAGCCCCAAGCACTCGAAACACGTGAGCCCGGTATTGATTGCTCATTTAGGGGTAGAGCTACAGGCTCTAGCCCTATAGCAATGCTACTCCGATAGGCAGAGTTCCGGGCTGCAGGGGAGCCTCCCCTGGGGCGAAGAGCGAGCCCAGGCGGGCCACTCAGCGGGGATTCGCTTCGAGGCGCAAGTGATGGACTGGCTGAGAGCCCCGGGTCCATGTCTTCAAATACTGTCTGTGGCGCTTCTAAAGGTGAGAGTGTCTCGTTGGGAGGGAGTGGGGGGGCTGTGTAATCTCCCATCTCCCATCGTTTGCCAGCCAGCCAGCAATGGCTTCGATGGTAGATTCCTTCAATTCCAAATTCAACAGCATCTTCCGAGAGTTCTACTAACCCACCTCCACCTGCTACCTCGTACCACCTCTTACGCACTGCTGGCGCGTCCTCTATCCACGGTGGTGACCCTTTGGGCGGCTGGCACAAGAAATATTCAACACCCTCTGTATATTTCAACCCCGGTGCATCAACCACAAGCATGGGTAGAGACTGAATAACGACGTAAAGGAACAACCAGTAGCCAAGGCGATGATCGGCCATTTCAGCAGCCGTCTTTCCTTTGGCATCTTTCAACTCGAACTCCTTGAATTGCTCCAGAAAGGGCATTTTCAACGTAGCTGTGTCGAAATCGTAGGCCTTGTTCAAAATGAGGATAGTTTGATACTCTTGTAAGCCTTTCTTCACTAGCTTCATTTGTTCTTTGTGTGACAAATCGTAGAAGTTCTCTTGAACGCTCGTCATGTCGGGCAGCCTAGGGAGGTCGAAAGGAATTGGCGGAAGTACAGGTGGCGATGATTGGTCAAATTCGCCCAATATTTTCCGCATGGCCGAACATCGTGGATTTCGATTATCACTGCCAATATCGTCTGCGCTTTGGTCAATCATTCGCGTGGTTAACGAGTCTCGGTCGACAAGCAAGTCATAGAGAGCGCAGAAATCGGAGTACAGGATCTTAAGCACTTGACGGTTCAGGCCGCTTTCCGTGAATGGGTTCTTCTTGTTACGAGCCTTAGGCGGCCAGCTTCCGAAGCTCGACTTATAATAGTTTAGGACAAATTGTCTCATGCGCCCAAATGATTTTCTCCAGGCTTGAAATTTGACGTCTTTGAATTCAACCGATGAAGTCGAATTCGCCGTACCAGAGAAGAGGGCAGGGAAATCGAAGGCTTCAAGACGGTTATTAACGCCGTGTTGTCGGGTCACAAGGTCGAAGTGCGCCCGCTCGAGTCGCTGGCGAGTACTGGGCGATACCTGTTCCCATAAGGGAGAGCGAAGATCGCGCATGGCCGAGTACTTGCCTACAGCATGGGCGAAAGCCTCGTTGTAGAGTTCCATTGAGCGCATTCGCTCACCCAAAATAAGGGATTCGAGCGTCTTTTCTCTGCTTTGCCGCACATCGGCGAGCGCCATCTGTTCTATAAAAAAACTGAAACTCATTTCTACAGCGTCTCCAAACGTAGAACCGTCCATATTAGTGAACTCGAATTCCTTGAGCAGGCTAGATATATTGAGAAACACGGCAAATAGGGTAGGTTGAGATTTTGTAGCGACCAGCGGCTGACCCGTCAAGAAGGCAAACATGTTCCGAATAGAGATTAGCCGCTCCATGTCAGTTTCGGATCTGTGCCCCGGACTCGACATAGACACCGGTAGATAGAGCCGCATTTCTGAGCTACCCTGAGCATCAGGCAGAGGCGGGGAAAGTGGAGGTGATTGCACCCTTCGCGTTGCATCTGATACGGATAGGCTGTCTCGACCAATGAAGCTACGGGCTCGCTCCCCGGGGCTTGAAGCTGACTCGGCATCAATCAGGTCCGCAAAAACAAGGGAATAATCGGTTACGAATGAAT
Source organism: Xylaria venustula (assembly GCA_022578775.1). NCBI lineage: Eukaryota > Fungi > Ascomycota > Sordariomycetes > Xylariales > Xylariaceae > Xylaria > Xylaria venustula. The sequence continues at coordinate 47,165 of MU389358.1, read as the reverse complement.
GCACCTTGAAGGAGGCTGACCCGTTGGTTCCCTTGGGATCCAAATAGACAAGCACATCACCACTCTCGTTCCAGAGCTCTGGGACCTTCTCACTGTTGGCGAGGAAGGCAGTATTATAATCAGAATTTTGACCAAGAATCCAAGCAGCTGCTGTGTCTTGTCGTCGAGTATCAGTGGACTGGGATCTGGATCTCCCTCCAGGGAGCCAGCTTCTCCTCGGCCTCCCACGACGTTCGCTGTCTCTGGTAGGACTTTGGCTGCCGTTACTCGAGCCCGGGCGTGCTACTATGGCCGTGGCCACCGGCGGCGGCACGACACGATTCTCAGATCCTGCTCGTGTCCTGGCGGAGATCGGGGGCTGAGCGGACGAGCTTCGGACTCTCTCGTCAGGGGGCGGTGAGCTTTTCTGGGGCATCACACCGGGAGGGGATTGCGGAAGGGATTGGGGGCTTGCATGAACAGAGCTACTTCGGTATTTGCGCTGTTTCTGTAAGCGCGGCGACGGTTTGGTCTCGGTGAATTGGAAACCAGAATTTGAGCCCGAATTTGAGCCAGGAGGCGGGGGCGTGACAACTTGGCGAGGAGGCGGAGGCGGTGCGTATTGGGGAGGAGCGGGCTTTTGCAGCCGGCCGGTACTCCGAGTCTCAGAGGCGCCATTGTGATCAGTCGAATGCACGTTATTTGCCTGCGGCGCATCCGCGGAATCAGGCGACAGACCGAGCCCGGCCGGCGGCGGCAGCGTCGGCAGGCTGTTCACCCGGTTTGGACCTGTGTGGTCATCGGGAAGAGGCTTTCGATGGGGCAGGGGATGCTCTGAAGATGAATTCGTGATTAGTGACGGGAGCCAGATGGACGAGAAGCGTTGTAATCTCGAGATTGTCTTGGTCCTCGCCATGACTCCTGTCTTCCTCTGGTGCTGCTCGCCTTTTGGCTCCGGTGACTGCGGTGACTGTGGTACCGACAGGTTATGTTGGGACGGGCGAGGAACTGACCGGATCCCCATTGTGGCGAGCCGTTTGTGTAGGTGAATTAAAAACAAATGAGATGTCGGTGGCGTGCATTGGCGAGGGAGGCAGGGAGACAGGGAGACGGAGGCCAGGGAGGAAAGAAGGGCTGGCTTGGAATTTGAAACTTACTGGAGGTTGACATTTTGACACAAGCTGTCTTTTAGTGTGAGACAACTACAGTCCTTCTTACACTATCTCGTAACACACAGCACACAGAGAATGGGCAGATGGAGACGCGCGGTAACAGGGATCCCCGTCCAAACTCGTCGTTGATTCAGCGACGCCCGGGACATACGGGAGTTTAGGCGGTTTTCCAGTCTGTCCAGTGCACAACTCAAGTCTCTCCCGGTGGCCCTGGTCGTCTCCCTTGGCCACGCGGTCCCCGATGCTGTGGTTTGCGGCTTTAAGATGTGTAGTGTAGCACAGTGAAAGACGCCAACGCCCGCCCGGTGGGTACGAGAGCTGAGTTTGCTTCGTGTGGGGGGGTTTTCGCTCTCCGTGGACAAGCACCGGTAGTGGAAGCAGACGAGGCAGACCAGTACCAGTACAGTACTGTATACTGAGTAGGTATGCAGCAGTTGTTCAGCAGTAGTAGGTAGCGCGTGATTCACTTAGCGCGTTTGACATGCTTTTAATGCAAATGATGAGATATTGTTCCGGGTATAAGTAGGTGGGCAGTTGGTACATGGTATGACCGAGAGCTTGGGACCGACAATATAGAAGAACGAAGTATGAATTGCGGCACACGCGGTAAGCGAGAGGGCAGCCATTATGTATACCTACTCAACCATTGAGCCCAGGTAATAAGTACCAGCGATTCTAGTATAGGTAGGTAGCCCATACCTAGCGCATCTACTTAGCAGGCGTTTACTGAGCAGTACGATCAGATGAAAACACAGACAAGGGTTCTCAGGGTCCGATAGGTCCTTGGTCACTGCTTGGTTAAGCTGCATGGAAAACCTGGATTCTGCCTGGATACCGTACGTTGTCTAGCTTCGTCCTTTGCGCTACACTAGATACTTGGCTGAGAGAGGTGGACAAATAAGAATCTACACGTGGAAGGCGCAGTGACGTCGTCCTCCATATGCGTGTTCCCTACCCACAATATTACGAAACCCTCCGGCCCCAGGAGGACTAGCGTTTTGTCGGCCGGGGTTCTGGCCGGGCATGCAAGTACCTAGAGAGGCATAGCATCGTGGTAGCAGTATTCTGACCCGACTGCTTTGCTGGAATTTCCAGCGGCGAATTAGGTTCCTGCACCCTTCAGGTGCCAAGCGCACATACTTACATGTACACAGTAGGTGGTATATGTAGTATCGGTATGAGCTTATTGTTTCGGATAGGTGCCGGCCGTAGCGTGAGCTTATCGAATGGTTATTTTAAAAACATCGTTCAACTCGATCGTGATAATCAACTAATATGACGACCACCCTCTGCAAAGCTGCGCCATGTAAAGACGGTCTATTTACAATAGCATCATCATATGTAACTCTAGCAAACTCTACGTTGACATACCTAACAGGTATAAATAAGTAACCTAGGTAGTTACCTAACTTAGTATTTAGTTAGTAGGATAATCACTAACTGATCACTGCCTCTTCCTACCTGGCGGTCTCCGCTTTCTTTGTCTATGTACTTTAACTACCCTCGCCTACCAAGCCTCCTATACTAAAGCTGTGTAGGTAGATCAGCTTGCGATAGGACTCCATTAGAGTCTGCAATAACCTCCTCGCCTGCCAAGATATTGTCCCTTTCATCCGTCAAGGTCGAGGCGGCGCTACATGTCTTATTCAGCCAGTTGCATAATTCTTCGACAGTTGTTCGAGCCATACATGCAGCATACATACCTTGTAGTGGTAGCACTGCTGCATGTAGGTATGGGATAGTCCGACTGACGGTAATTTTTTCACCGACGTCCACGGTCTAAGCCACACTGAATGATTATACGAAGCTACCTTGCTACCTTATGTAGATAGGTACCTATAGTATGTCAGTAGGTGTCTGCGTGTGAAGAAGCCGAGAGCTACTGTACATAATGCTGAGACTGATTCTAGTGCTATACTATCCACTGTACACCAGGCATCTATGTACTTAGTATGTATGTAGGCAAAGGGATACATCTGCTGAGTCAAAAGGCATACCTATTGAAGTACGTATTGCTGTCAGTTTACCTTATACGAGTGCCTTAGAGCTATGTTGGTATATCGTTTTCGTATAAGTCTATTCAAGTTCGCATAAGTTTAGGAGCATGCTTTCTACCTATGTGGAGGCAAGGTCGCATGATGGAAGCGTTGGTTTCACAAAGGTTGTAAATATTCGTGTTCTCCCTCGTCGAAAGCTGTCAAAAGGGATACCTACCTATGCGTATGCACGGGTGTCTCCCGCGCGTCTCAAAGCTGCTGGGTGCAAGTTAAAGTAGCGTGTACCGTACCTCCACATGCTGACACTGTATTCTCCAGATTTTCTTGATAAGATAAGACTTTTTTTTTTATCCAGGCTAGGAAATAGATACAGGCAGCCTCAGAAGCTTGAACATTACCTAGAAAAAAACAGAGGTACAAGGTAGCGCCTCTAACATACATACAACCTAGTACACATACCTACTTAGACAATTTGAATCATGGCAGATCCATCTTGAAATTTAACTTTTCGCTGCCACAATCTCCGATGGTTCAGCTGTAGCATTAATGTCTTTGTTTGCGAGAGCAGCAAGAGCAGTAAGAGCCACCATGACATCCGAGCTGAAGACGGTCCCCATTCCCCGCAGAGGGGTCGATTACCGCGGCAAGATCGTGCTCGCGCCCATGGTGCGTTCTGGCGAGCTGCCCTCACGTCTTCTAGCCCTCCACTACGGCGCCGACCTCGTCTGGGGTAAGTTGTGCATTCGATGCATCTCGCGATTTGCCTCCACCTCTCTCTAAGCGCTCTGGCTAATATTCCCGGTTCCCGTATAGGCCCGGAGACTGTTGATCGCTCCATGATCGGGACCACGAGAAGATACAATGAAAAGACAAAGACAATCGAGTGGACGAGGAAGCCGTCGCAAGGCGGCAAGATAACACCAGACTCTGAAGTCAAGGATAATGTCATATACCGCATGCACCCGGAGAAGGAGGCCGGCAAGCTCATCTTCCAAATCGGCACATCTAACCCCGACTTCGCCGTCCAAGCCGCAAGACTCGTCGCCGCCGACGTCGCCGGCATCGATGTCAACGCCGGATGCCCGAAGCCATTCAGCACCCACGACGGCATGGGCGCTGCTCTGCTCAAGACCCCGGACAAGCTCTGCGCCATTCTCGAGGCTCTCGTGGCCAACATCACCCCTGAATTCGAGATCGGCATCAGCGTCAAGATTAGGATCCTCGAGACGGCTGAGCTGACCGAGGCATTGGTCCGTAGACTCGTCGCGACAGGCATCACCGGCCTGACGGTCCACTGTCGAACCACGCCGATGCGACCGCGGGAGCGCGCCATCCGTGGACAACTACGGATGATCGCCAACGTCTGTCACGAGGCTGGCGTCGCATGCGTGATGAACGGCGATGTGGAGAGCAGAGCGGGGGCCCTGCAGCTGATCCAAGAGTTCGGCGTTGACGGCGCCATGATTGCCACGCAAGCCGAGAAGAATTCGAGCTGCTTTCGATCTGAGTCAGACGGAGGTCTCCTGCCATGGACCGACGTCGTAAGGCAGTACATCAGCTACGCCTTGGAGGTGGAGAACAAATTCGGCAATACCAAATTCATGCTCACACAGCTGGTTCCAGGGAAATCACCCATGTACCAGAAGCTCAGCCCATGTAAGAGCTACTCTAAAATATGTGAGATGCTCGGCTACGATGACCTGATGGAGACCGCCCGTGAGGTTGATCTCAGTCTAGATATCGACCCGGATAACGCAGGTAAGAAGAAGAGTAAGAAAAACAACACGACTGCTCTGGCAGCTGGCCGACAGACGGCCAAGTCGCGCGTCATCAACTCTTCGGCCAAGAAGAGTCTCTCCGAACGAGGCGTTCAGATCCCGTCTGAGGTACCGACCAGTGAAGTGGCAGCAGTACCCGCCTAGACTATCTATGGCCGTATCACGTCATATCGAGGAGGGTGTAGAGGAGATTTATAGCATTTGAAGGCGTTCAAGCGACAGGGATATCCAATAGGCGGTTCAGAGGCTTAGGAAAACAAGGCACAATATCGGGCATGTATATACATAGGTATACACCAGGTTCAAATACATTCATAGTCTAAGATTGGCAGGTATCTGAGGACTTCATGATAGGTGGTGCTGCCCCAATGATTCCTACCGAGCTGGAATACCAGTGAAGTGGCACACTGCTTGTACATATGGTAATAAAAAAAATATAAATCGCAAGCAATGCGCTCAAGGTGTAGGGTTCTTTGGATGACATTTTTTATTCGGCTTATTCTATATGCATTTCTAGTGAACATTTCACACCTTTTTGCCTTGTCTGAGAAGGTCAGAAACCTTGGGTGGAAGAACCAAGGCGGTTCTGTCATTTCTTCGGTGGAAGTCCACGAGCGAGATGGCTATCTTTTCGGGTAGGTCCTCATGTATGAAGTGGCCTGCCTCGGGGAAGACTTGTAGATTATACTTGCCTAAATAGTTTGATCAGTTAGTGTGACTAGTGGAAGCTGTACATGAATGAAAGTATCTAATGTACTGGGGAGGGTACATGAGATGAGAAAGGGGGAGGAGAGAGGGGAGAAGGGGGCGCGAGTTAACCAAGTAAATAGATAGATACCTTGCATCTGGCCGATGGTCAACTCCGTATCTAATCTGTCGGTACCAGCAAGGAGCAACAGCTTCCCACCCTTGGCAGCAAGGAATTTGCGGCTGAGACCGACAAACCAGTTCTCCCAATAGGGCTGCGTGGCGGCGAGATCAGTCCTCCACTTCCAAGGGCGGGGATCGGCGGGGTTGTTTTTCTTCTCGTCGTCGTCATCGTGGTTGTCGTCCCGGACGAGCAGCGACGGGACGCTCGTGCGCGCCGAGACGGAGTTGCGGATGGTCCGCGACCGCACGTGCCACTCGATGCCCGACTCCAGGCTCTGGAACCCCGTCGGCCGCGTCGACAGGTACGTGTGCATGTGCTGTAGGGCGTCGATGGCGGAGCCCTCGACGACATCGAGCACGGCATAGCCCAGCACTGCACTGCCGAGCCGCCCGGAGCCCGCGAGCTCTGTGACCACAGCACCACCCATCGAGTGGCCGACGAGCACGATGGGCGGCAGTTCGGCCCATTCCATCGCCTGCCGCGTCAGCCGGAGGGCGGTGAAGAGGTCGTCGGCCAGCGTTTCGAGACTCAGGTCGAGCGTCTGGCCCTCCGGGATGGTGGTCGAGCCGTGGCCGCGGGCGTCGAGGGAGAAGATGCCGGCGGTCGAGAGACGCTTGCGGATCTGGTCCCCTACTACGGCGAACGACAGGCCCGAGGATCCGCCGCCATGGTGCATCACGAAGAGCGGCCCTTTGCCTACCGGAGAGGTGAGATAGGCGTGGATATTGGGGCTCTGAGGAGACGTTTCGTCATGTAGAAAGAGCTCCCTCTCAAAATAAGTAGTCCATGGTATGGGCTGGAATGTTCGCCCTCGTGGCACGCTACAGGTAAACTATCAGCATAGTGCATAAGTGAGCAGGAATGGCAATACCATAATTACCCCTGAGGCCTAGCAAAGAGGTTCTGACTGGGCGAAGGAATAACGGTGCCGGTAGAAGAGGCCGACGAAGCAGAAGAAGAATCGTCGTCAAAGTGCTCTGGCAAGTCGGAGATGGAACCGGTTTCCTCTTCCTCGAGCTCGTCGAATGTCTCGATGGGCATGGTGCCAAGGCGGTTCTTAGCCCAGGCCTTTTGCAGGTCACTCATGTCGAGTTGAGGAGCAGATGAGGCTTAATCACTATCATAACAGCCTGTGTTTCATCTGCGATGGAAAAGTGGTATCCAAGCAAGTAGGTATCTGTGTGAGCAAATACCGAGCTATCTCATAACTCGGAGAATAACTCGGAGAATGATGCGCAATTGATTTAATTGTCTTTTGTATATGCAAATTGGACTGCCACTCTCACATGTAGAACAAACAGTCTTGCCCAGGGCAGGGCTACTGGGGCAGTTGTACAGCTTATGGTCAAGTCTTACCCAAAGCAAGCAAGGTACTGGAATTTAGGTGGACATAGGGGTATCTGCTTGCGCTCCGTAGAGACAGACAGCAGAGTGCTCGAGCTTGCGGTTCCATATAGGTAAGTATATGTTGTTTGGTGGGGTTCATGTATCAAGCTTGACATCACTGAAATGCGATAAGCAATTCACCGCTAACTTCCGGGTAGGTGCACTGATCCTAGGAGGCAGGCGTTGGCAACTTAGAACAAGTCCTCTTAACAACTAGATGTGCGCTCACATACGGTTTCTAGTGAGAGTTTGATAAAGCAGGAAAGGTGGGAATCTGTTACCTACTTGATGTATTCGATTTCGTAAGTCCCGAATTCAGCACCACCAACACCATAGGCTCAGTATTATTCGACTTGAAGCAATCTCCTCGAGACTCGAAATAAATCTAAAAGACCTAATATAATACAGCCTCCACATACTTACTACAACTGCTGCCTTTTTATAAAGGCAGTTGTTGAATCGTTCCCGGTGCATGCTGTGAGCGACTTTTGCGGTTTCCAAATACAATGATCCCGTCTTTCTTCATACACCTCGATTGGAGTGATAGCTCGCACTGAGACCCGCCCAGTCTCGGGCAAATGTATGAAGAGTAATATTGTCCCCAATCAAATCCATGTAGAATTATATCGAGGTTGGAGCGCGGTAATAGCTCATTTGTAGCCTTACATACACCACGGTTAGCAGGCAACACATTGGCGAAAAATCATCCAACGCCGTCCTGCGTTGTAATGGTAACGTGATGGACACGCATTAGAGGCCTCAATATTAGAACTCTTCCTTCTGCTATTGGTGTTATTAGCTAGATAGAAAGGATAGGAAATCAGGTTTCACTCGCCGTCATGGAAATGTACTTGCTAGGGCAGGCGAAGTTACAAAAACCGGCCTTTGGTAGGATCAATCCCAACTCTGGCTCATCGGAATGGGCATTAGAAGCTATAATACGACCAGCCATCATGACCGCGTATCAGCCACTGTGAGCATCTAGGACTGCCAGACTCGAATAGAGGCTGATTATAGTGTGGTGATGTACAAGACATCACGATCTCACTGCTCTGCCTACGAGGTCCTATCTTGAGAAGGCACCTATCCGGTGGACGTAGCTGTTCTGGATGGGTATTCGGAGGGGGGATATCATATGACTTCGGCACGACCAGAATCCACAAGCGACTTCGCATCAGACCATCTAAGAATCACGACATCGCCGTTTTTGGCATCCAAAACACCATCCATGTCCGTTCCATGGCCTTCAACTAGAGTGTCTTTAAGAAGCCGAATGAAGACGGCGGTGTCGAGGTCAGGCGTGTCGATCATGCTAATGTTTCCGGCCGTGTCGTTCAGATTCTGCAGCGTGGTGGGAAAGGCAGACAGGAAGGAAGACAGATAGTGATTGTGCAACAACGCCTGGTGACGCGTGGCGTAGGCCTGCTCCGTCTCGGACAATCGTGCTCTCAGCTCTGGAGTGGACAGGTAGTGCAGCGTATGCTTGTCGATCTAGCATAGGATGGGTCAGTTGTTCGACGTCAACGGCAGGGGCAGCAGATGTTTCGAGTACCTTTGCGATTCTCGCACGCAGATAGCTTCGTACAAGATACTTGAACCGTTCGAGCTCGGTCTGTATTACAATCAGGGCGAAATTTGTCTTTGGGTCCATGTCGCCGGTCATTTCCTCGACCCTCTCGATTTGCTGCTTGATGCGCTCATTGACACGCTCAAAAAGCCCGTCAGCAGGCCAGCTGTGCACGAGGGGAAGTGATATCGTCAGCATTAAGGCGGCCGTACACGCTGTTCTCCAGTGCAAAGGAGACCAACATACTGAAGAAGCTCGGGAGAAGAGCGTTCGGCGACCCAGGCGCGCGTCAGAGCTTGAAGATCGCGAGTTTCCGCAGGGATGGATTGAGCAGCCGGATCGACCTCGCGCAGAATATCGTCAATGTCCATAGTATATAAAGACGGCCTTAGCCACAATCGAGCCCAATTTCCGAGAAATATCGAGAATGCCTCAAGTTTGGCAGTCTAGCTAATAAGTGACAGGAAAATCGCTAACTGGAATCATTGAACACCGACACGCTTGTGACGATACCTCCAGGTAAGCTGTGTTCCCACTTTGGCGGGGTGTGCGGGGCTGTTACGCTATGTTTTGCCTTACCTCGCCTTACCGTCCCTTCAGTAAGGACGGTCGAGGACGGTTACGTTAAACCTTCCGAAGCTAGTGCGCTACGCCTTCCTCCTAATGGTGCCGAGGTGAGGACTCTACTGTGTAAGACCGAAGATTTAGCACTAAAATTCAATCAGTTACGGAACATTTCCGCTGTTACCTTGTTGGTCGGCCTCTGCCACCGGCAAGACAGGTTGTGAAAACTTGAAATGTTTTTGTTCTTGTCATGATCGAGACTAAGAAGTAATATGTATGACATATCAATCATTTTACGAATCTCTGCAGGTGTTGTGTGTCATTCAAGATAAAATACCGAGTTATTCCGTTGTTTTTATTTTAACAGGATGGACAATTCCGTGTCTATCTTCTTTATTATCTTGGGAGAACGACCCTGTTTTCCTACCAGGCGAGCCCAGGGTCAACGCAATAAAGCTTCCCCCAAGCAGCTGCTCTCATTCTGCGATACATGATTGGCAACTTGAACTCATTACTCCTGTAATAGAGGGCTGGTTAGACAGATGCATGGTCTAATGCCGGCTAGCCACAGCCTACCTACTGTAGGAATTCACCTTTCAAGGGTCCTCACTGTATATTCCAGCCTACCTCCCTAGTTGATCGCAAAGTCTGTCGCATTATGGGATCGCGTTTCTCTCATGGGCGGATTAGTCTACTGAGTCTAACGGGCTCGCCCCTCAACGACTTTCAATAATGCGACGTAACAAGGGTCACCCCCATCTTTTAGCGGTCAACTGCCGCAAACCAAGTCTTCCTATATAGAAGTGGTGCGAAGGCTACAGACAGAATATGACTTCTGCTGCAAGTATTGCTTTATTCTAGGTGTTTGGGTTCAGTTTTTCCCCAGTCTTTCAAACTCTAGATACCTAGATCTCTAAACAGGACCGATCCCGCGATTGAAACTCGTTATCATAGAAATTCCCTTATCTCGGAACCATGGGGGACAGCAAAGAAGACATGCCGCCTCCCTTCGCCAACTATCAGACCGAGATCTATGCAAAGGGTATGATGCAGGGCAGCCTGCCGCCGCTGACCACGGACCCGAACAAGCTCCGGCACGCGGCGAAGAAGGTGATGCGCGAGGATGCGTTCAACTACATAGCGGGCGGCGCCGGCGAGGGGGCCACGATGGACGCCAATCGCCTCGCCTTCCGCCAGTGGAAGATCGTGCCGCGGATGATGCGGCCGAACGCCCCCAGGGACCTCAAAGTCTCCCTATTCGGGGAGCAGTACGGTGCGTGAAAAGGAGAGAGAGATAAGACAGTAGATGGGAAACTGCTGGATGAAACAAGGCGCGGAAAAATGATGAGTGGATGGACTGGACTGGACTGGCTGACTGACGCGAGCTATAAAGATTCTCCTGTGCTGGTAGCTCCCGTCGGCGCTCAGGAGGTGTACCATAAGGAGAAGGAAATCGGTACCGCAGCGGCGTGCGCCGAGCTCAAAGTGCCATTCAGTGAGCAACCATTTTTCGTACTAATTCTTCTCTATGGTGACTCCTCGCCATAATAAGGATCCATCTGCGTTGCGAGTCTTCCAACGTGTCACACACGAAAAAAAAAAAAAAAAAAAAAAAAAAAAAAAAAAAAAAAAAAAAAAAAAAAAAAAAAGCACCCCGCTAACTCTACCCATCATAGTCATGAGCACATTATCCACAACCCCCATGCAAGACGTAGTGGCAGCCAGCGGCGATTCTCCTCGCTGGTTCCAGCTCTACTGGCCGCGCGACGACGAAATCACAGCCTCGATCCTGAACACGGCCAAAGCCGCCGGCTTCAAGGTGCTGGTCGTCACGCTGGATACGGTGCGCATGGGTTGGCGACCCGCCGACCTGGACGCGGCCTTCGTACCCTTCTTCAAGGGCCAGGGCAACGACATGGGCTTCACGGACCCCGTGTTCCGGCGGAAGTTCGCGGAGCGGAGCGGCGGCGCTACGCCGGAGGAATCGCCGATCCTCGCTGCGCAGTACTGGCTGGGCGAGGCCTTCTGCGGTGACAGTTTCGAGTGGGCGAAGCTGGAGGTGATCAAGAAGCATTGGGACGGGCCGATCGTCCTCAAGGGGATCCAGCACCCTGACGACGCCATTCTCGCGGTACAGCATGGTATTTCCGGGATCGTCGTGAGTAATCACGGCGGCCGGCAAGTCGACGGCGCCGTAGGCTCTCTGGACATGCTTCCAGAGATCGTGGAGGCAGTGGGTGACAAGACGACCGTCCTCTTCGATTCGGGGATCCGGACCGGTGCCGACATCCTCAAGGCCCTAGCTCTGGGGGCGAAAGCCGTGCTAGTAGGTCGACCAGTAATGTACGGGCTTGGTATTGCTGGACAGGTCGGCGCGAAACACGTCCTCGCTTCTCTGCTCGCCGATTTGGATGGGACCATGGGCTTAGCTGGCGTTAAGAGCGTCGCAGACCTCAGCCGAACAACCCTGAGAAAGGTGTCGTATGGTGGAGATGTCAAATCGAATATCTGACGCCTTTTAGGTCGAGAATAGGTATATCATGATAATACTATAGGATCAAGGGAAATTACACGTTAAGACAGGCATAGCATAGTATTGTGGATGAATGACAGCCTGATTTGCCGAGTCGATTGGCACATTTCCGTTAACCAATATTCAATAAGCGGTTTATATGACGATGGTGTTATCCTGCCGTTAGTAGTAACGGGAAGTATATTCGCGGCGCACTTCAGCGTTGATGAAACGCAAAGAATATATATAGATAGATTTTGGAATACCCCATAAAGCGAAATGGACATGAAATCAAAAGCATACCAAGTGATCAGTGACACTGAGTCCTATCATCTGTTTTCCTTTTAACGTAGACTTTTAACCAAAGCGCAGGTAGACAAGACCTTCGGCTTCCGTAATATATATCCATATCACCCAATGAACTCCGTGCTTACCAAAGTCTCCCATGGCTTTTTAGTCTCCCAGCTGAGTTGCATCAGCCGACAAGCGTTATGTACCTATGAATCTGTTGTTAGAAACAAGAAGAAGATCGTAATTTCACATATCTAAATAGCACAAGAGTGAACCTACCTGTGTCATGCCATGCTTTTCCGCAGTCATGAAACGATCTAAAATCAACTTCTTGTGGTCTTCACTCTGAGTATCACAACCAGCAGTGAACATCGGAAAAAGCAGACAGGATTCAGCCGTGCCACCAGGACGAATGCAGCCGAGAGCAGCGATAATATTTTCCACGGCAGCTTGCACGTCGTTGTCGTCAGATGGTCGCCCCAGTATTCGTCGATACAGGTGAACTAGGGCCGCCCAGTGGTAGGCTGAGTTAGTAGCTGCCATCTCTTTCTTATCCCACTTCTCGACGTCGCCAGCTTTGTGTATGTGCTTACAAGCCACCGGATCTTGTTTCATGCTTTCTTCCACTTTTGCCTTCAGTCCTACCGCTCGCTCAGCTGCCTGGGGACTTGGGGCCCAGTCCTCGCGCACATTCGAGTCCTCACCGATGCGCTCGGCATCGCATTTCCGCGCAAGATCTGCAATATTAGCAAGGAGATAGCAGCATCTTGTCGTGAATCCCATGATGCAATCAATCTCGTCATAACCGTCCTTTATATCGTCTAACTCATAAGCAAATATCCATGACGATGAGGCGTCTTTCGGTCCACCGGTAAGGCTTCCGATTACGTCTAGATACGCAGCCCAGCTGAAGAGAAAAGAGCACACCGGATCCTGGCGAAAGTTTGGCTGAATCCCACGTAAGCCATTTGGTCGCATCATGATGACTTCTCGTGCAAGCCCTAGGTGCCTCTGCCAGGGAATGTCATAACCAAATATTTTAGGCGAGACGATTTCAAGGGAGGTAAGCATGATAGCTGTAGCAAGATTTGCATTGGAGAAATTATGGGCGGGATCAACAAGAGCCTCGCGAAGAGCTGGAAATATGTCATCAACCCAAAATGCAATTCTCAGGCTTGGCTCGGGGTGATTCAAGACACGCGCCCTATGCGAAGCTGCCGGAACTCATTCAGTGGGATGATTAAATCAGGAGAGCGAAGCACAACTCACCAGAGTAGGCAAGTAATAAAGCTAGTAAACTATCATTCTTTACAGCCATTTGCGGCAGTATCGTACGAAATGGGTTGGCGTGAGGATCATCGTACGGCACAAGGGCTATGGATATTAGACATTTATACTAGGTTTAAGAAGAGAAGAAAAAGGAAACTATAGTAATTACCTCGGGCTGTGTTGTTGATAAAATGATGCTAATGACAGTTAGAACAGGATTTATATATAAGTGATTGCACGCGACATACGAAGTACTACCAAACCCAGTTAGTTAATCCAAGTGTTGACATGGTTTATATTACTCACAAGAAGGTTCATCGGATTTTCGATAAGCCTGTCCGGAAGGGGCTCCAAGTTCTCGGGTATGAAGATTGACACTGGTTTCGCGTAGTACCCGCCATCGACTTCTTCAGTATCGTTACTGTCAACACCAAATCCAAATTCGAGCCAGTTGTAATCCGCAGGTTCTTCGAGTGGAGTATCGAGGGACTCCCTCTGGAGTAAGGGCGAGGATCCACCAATCGCGTTCATGTCATCATTTTTGCCTAGGTCATAATCTTGAAATCCCCGGTCCACACCATAGAACGTAGGCTCGTTCGGAAACTGCTGTGTATCCAAGGGGGGAAGCAAGCCCTTGGCATGACCAACGCTATCATTGTAGAGCGCTCGTAGATTAGCAGGCCCGGCCAGCAGGGAGTTTACTGATAATCTTCTGGTTGAACACGGCACAGCCTCTTGATGCTCGACACGGTTAACCTGTGGCTGGCTGTCGTCACTGTAAGTTGACGACGTGGCAGGTGTGAGCGGTGAGGCAGCTGAGGCAGTTGAGCTCCCGGACAGTCTCAGTGCTGCCGAAGTAGTTTCTAAGTTTGAGCTGTGAGAAGAGTAGGGTCGTTTCTCGGAATACTCGGCTGTTGAGGCATCGCTCAACTTGATCCGCTTACTTGGATATCGTTCCGATTCACGTGTTAAAGACGGTGTCGCATCGATAAAGCTGACTCCCGCCTGTGAACGCGGGTTAAGAATGTCAGATTTTGGTTGGCCCGAAGAGCCCGTCAGAGGCTCGAGTCTACGAGCTCCCGGCGTGTCCACGGAAGGGTATTGGTGGACGAGCTTGAACCCCTTGGCTGGTACCGTGGGTGATAGCGTACCCTGACCGAGTCCAGAGAGACTGGAATCAGCTTGTTTACCTCTTCGCCCTTCCCAGTTTAGCCGTATGCTGTAGTCGCACGTCTCTCCTGTCCGTTGGCAGCTGTTTTGGACGAAGTGTTAGTTCTGGAACGCTACCAAGAATTCTCGCAGCCCTCAAACGTTGGGGGCTGGACCAGCACTTGCAGGAAGCTAAGCTAAACGGTAGCAGGGGGGTTATTTACTTCACACAAGCCGGGTGTTCTTCTCCGCACTTGATTTTGCGATTTTTACAAGGCCTTCTAAAGGTCAGTTCTTCGTCACGAAGCTCTCGATGGGGGAAACAACAAGTGTTGTCGACTCACCAACATCCATTTCGACTCCGTCGTTTGGGTTCCGGTGCGCCAGGCTTTTTTGGACGTGGCATTATATGCCGCTGTGACGGGCTTTGCTTCCCTGGCTCTCCGAGACGGCGAGTCAACTAAGGATGGAATATCGCTTGATGAGCGCAAAATTCCTCCCGGTATAGTCGAGGGCCTAGCATGATCAACAAACCAGGAACACCTCCGTCACCTGTGTAGGTAGGCGGCCCCAGCGTGCTACAGAAGTATGAAAGTGGTTTCGTGGTGTCGACGGTGATGAGGTGGATGACCTTGACCAAGTACTGTCCGAGGTGCTCACACAGGCGGACGGGCGAAAGGGGAGGCGAGGAGACAGCACGGTGATAAGGGGGACAATTGAGAGCGAGCATTAACAAGCGACTCCAGGTCTGTCCAGGGACTGTCGCTCAGTAGCTCAGTTGCGGGTCGAGCCGGCAAGTGGGCGTGTGAGTGGACGTGGGTGTGTATTGAAGAGTAACCGTGGATTGGTGTGGATGAACTGCATGAAGTGAGGAGCTGTTTTAAACTTGGCTCCTCGATCGCGGGCTTACAACTTACAGACCAGTCACAATCATGCGCGCGGTGGCGTTTGCTGCCTACAAAACCATCGCCGTCATGGATGGGTTAGGTGTAAGTCAGACCTAGGTCGGCGGCGGCGGCGGCAGACGTCTCACGGCTCCTGCTTGCACTTTCGACAACGAACGACAGAGGGTTCTTCAGTACATTTGCTGCTAGGTAGGCATGTATACATCGGTAAATCAGGAAGGCAGATAATCGCTCTGGCCAAGATAAGGTTCCGCCCAAATCGGCGCCAAGCACCCCCGGACAGGACCCGGAGTCAGCATGCCCCCACGTGGAGAGCGCCAGCCAACAACGCTCCAATTCCCCACTTTTAAAAAGAAAAGAAGGCGCCCGCCTATTCGTCGGCCTGAGCCAACTCGCTGGCTACGAGGACGCCTCCCTCAGCTTTAAGCGACGCCCAACCGCCGCGCTTTCAATATTGTAGGGATGCACCTCTGACTACGACCATTACTGCGAATTAATGCAACTGACGGTGGGTATAATTTGATTTACAGGTACATACGTGTTAAACAGAACAGGGGCCAGGTTCCGGCCCAGCTAAAATTAGGAAATATCAATGTTGAGGATCTTGATGTCCTCTTCCGGCTTGTCCTTGTAGGTCCGCGCGTTCTCAATTTTGTGGATGACATCCAATCCCTGGACCGCCCGGCCAAAGATGGTATGCTTGTTGTCCAGCCACGGTGTTTTTTCCGTGGTAATGAAAAACTGACTGCCGTTCGTATTCGGACCGGCGTTAGCCATGCTGACCGTGTAGGGTTTGTCGTGCTTGAGTGAACTGAATTCATCTTCGAATTCTCTGCCCCAGATGCTCTCTCCTCCGGTGCCATCACCCAGAGGATCGCCTCCTTGTATCATAAACTTTCGAATGACTCTGTGAAATATTGTGCCATTGTAGTAGCCACGCTTCGAGTGCGTGACAAAGTTCTCCACGGCTTTGGGTGCCGCATCTGGGAAGAGCCGGATGTGAATGTCGCCGTGGCTGGTGTGCATGACAGCCGATGTGCCCGTCTCCGTTTTCTTCGCTTGCGCTGCCTTCTTGGGGTTCAACAGTGTCGGCTTCTCATTCTGCACATCTCTTTCCGAGCGAGATATCTCCGTCTCGTTGGTGAACATGTAAAACCGCACCTTGCCCACAGATGTGGCGAAAAGAATAGGGTCTCTGGCTTCCGACTCTTGCAGAAGTGGATTGTTGGAGGCTGCCATCGCTACTGTTGTCACGCCTTTCTTCTGGGGCTGTCCCTGATACAGAGCGAGATGGACGGGACGAAGGTGCTCTTCTTTCCCGTACACTTTCACCACCCGATTTGTGAATGTATTCAGAACTTTCACGCCAAGGATAGAACCGTACAAGATAAAGTGACCTGACTCGTCGAAGATGACATTCACGTTATTTCGAAGGGGACCCGATTCCATCTCTCGTTCAGCCGCGAGTCTTCGCCCAAAATCCACGTCGTCTAATTTCTGTGCCGAAGTCCCAACCTGCTGCATCTCTTCAACGGCCTGTAGAGACTCATCGTAGGTACGATATAACTTTGCCGTGGCGAACTCAAATATGCGGATTTTGCGATCGGGGAGAGAAAAAGATACAAATTGATGGCCGGAAGGTGACAGTGTCAGTGATACGGGCACAGACTTGGCCTTCTTGAAATCGAACAGGTTCGTAGAGCTTTTGTACTGAAAAACATTGTTGGGTTTTTCATAATTAGAGCTTGGCGACCAGTACTCGAGCATCCCCTTCTCGTCTGCCGACACCACGCAGTCATAGGCATCGTTGAACGCCATGAGAGACACAACGCCTCTATGAAGCCCCTTGATGGTGTGCAAGGGCGTCGGGTTTTCTCCCCTACCATCATATATATGTATCAGGGGCTTGGAGTCGTCCGAGATGGCCAACAAGGGCAGTGACGCGCCACGGTTGTGGACCCAACAGATGCACTTGGGCGAGAAATCCAACGATAGCATGGTAAGAAGGTCGAAGGTAATCACGTCAAAGATCTTGACAGTGTTATCGGCGCCAGCAGTCGCAAAGCTCCTCCCATCCTGGCTTACAGATACAGAGCGTATCTCGCCCTGGTGAGCCTTGAACTCTTTAACGAATTCAATGCCCTGGGCAACCTTCTTCCAGAACTTGACGACACCATCGATGGAACTCGTGATGAGGAATTCAGTGCGGGTCACCGTCACGAAAGAGAGCTGCTCCTTGTGCATAAGAGATTTGGAGTAACGCGAAGATTTCGGCAGGGCGTCGACGTAGAGCTTTTCGTACGGGAGTATACGCCGTTTCTTCTTGGGAGCAGCGGCCGAGGGCAGCTGGGGGCCCATATCATCGTCCGAAGAGCTGTCATCTGCATTGCAGTTAGCTATATAATTGCTTGACGGAACGGAAGACCTACGTACCGTCGCCATTATTTTCGACGAATTCGTCGTGGCTGCGTTTACTGCTTGTCTCGGCCATCTCTTCGCGCGGGTTTCGGCCAGCGTTGTATGGATGGCTTGTAGAAATAACAATGAGAGCTTGGGCTTAAGGTCGAGTGTCGAGCCTGGTACATTTCTCACGCGATGCGACCAAGGCTAGTGGGCTGATCGGGTACCTAGCATACACTTGCTGAAAATTCGGGGTAGCTGCCTGGGTACCGGGCTTGGTACCTACCGAATGCAGTAATTGTCGGAGCCAGAAGAAGCCGACGCCCC
Source organism: Xylaria venustula (assembly GCA_022578775.1). Classification (NCBI taxonomy): domain Eukaryota; kingdom Fungi; phylum Ascomycota; class Sordariomycetes; order Xylariales; family Xylariaceae; genus Xylaria; species Xylaria venustula. The sequence continues at coordinate 28,998 of MU389358.1, read as the reverse complement.
GCTTCGACACCTGAGCAATGGCGTCATTAACTTCAACTCTATACTGTATATAGGTAGTGTTGATATTTATCTAGATACATATAGTATGTACCTAAGATTCAACTTCAACCGGGATTAATGTCTTGTGAATTAGCGAAATACCTACCGAACTCTTAATAACTACTTAGTATCCGAATAACTAAGTAGCAAACCTGTTTCACATCCACCAACCACGTCTCTGTCTCTTCTACGATCGAATCAATGGCCAGACATCCCTTACAACGACTCGCTTCGCCGTCCCGGCAGGTCTCGATGCTGCTGCATACTGCCGGCATCGTATCGTTTCTGGCATCCTTCCGGTTTCTCGCCCACTGGGAGACGCCAATCTCGGCCTCGTTCGGTGGGCATTACCAGTTTCTAACCATCATTGGCCTCGCCCTCGCCCTCGCTACCTTTTCTATCGGGCTCGCCGCTGATTTAACCTTATCACCGGCTCTCTTTCAGGCGAAGAATTCACTCGCCGTGTGTTCGGCGCCATTGGAGATACTCATCAGTATACTCTTCTGGGGACTTTGTGCAATTGACAAGAATCTCGTGTTCCCGCCGGACTCCGAGCTCGACTTCATACCCAACTTTGGTTTCCACGCAGCTCCGGGCCTGTTCCTTGCTGTAGACTTGCTGTTGCTAAGTCCGCCATGGACTATAGACGGTTTCGCGGCTGTCGCTTTGAGTCAATCTTTCGCTTTTCTATATTGGTTCTGGGTGGAATACTGCTATCGACAAAATGGCTGGTAAGTATTGATCTGTACATTCGAACTGGCAACTTCACGTGGCTCATTCATCGCGACTTGTAGGTATCCTTACCCGATTTTCGATCTACTCAGCACTTGGCAACGAATGTTGCTGTTCGCATTCTCGGCTTTCTTGATGACTGGTAGCACGATGCTCCTTAAGTGGCTGTATAGGAAAGTGAACAGAGGTGCTCCTGAGACGATAGGCAATAATTCCACAGATGTTCGGATAAAATCTGAATGAACAAACAAGAATTCTAAGCCAAATCCGAGTATCCCAGATCCAAATGCGGCGGAACTCCACTAGGCGCGAGTACAGAATATTCCAGTGGTGGTAAAGAATCCTAATACCTTAGACGAGCGAGACTTTGAGAGCATATACCGGCCGGAGCGCTTCAATACACTGGCTTTTCTGTCTTCAGGTTGCATTAATGAAAACTCAGCGCAAGACATATAAAAGAGATCTGGGCGAGAGCCGCAAACCATCAACCAACTGGCAGCCAACCAAGTAATTTGTTTTATTTGTATACTTGTTGATAGACAACCAACGTCGACGAATGATGCTGAAGATGATGAAGATGATGCAAATAGACATTGTTAGGGCCAAGATGACGTTGATTAGCTTCATTCGCCTATCTGTAGGATCCAAAGGGCGGGTATTTGAGCATTTATCAAAAAGGTACCTACTTAGTAGACTCTAGGTACCAGGTAGGAGGATTTCAGGAGGATTCTAGGAAGACAAATATCTACCTACATGTACCCAGGCAGGTCAGTAACTGGCAGGTAGCTACTGCGTAGGTAGGGTGCGCCATATGACCTAGGTCTATGACCCCGCCATCGGAGCTCTCGTATGTCGAGTCACCAGAAGACTAATATTTTTACCGTCTTCGCTTCAGAGACTCGTTCAGCGAGTCCCCCTCCCCCCACTCTATTATCTTACCTATATGTCTCCATCCCACCATAACCACCGCCTCGCGCCACATACACACAGCTCTAAGCACCCTCGTTTTCCGCTTCTGTTGTCTGGTTAATCACTTATCCGGCCCCGAGCTTCCGCTGTTGGTCTTCCTTGTTTACAATTGCCCTACCGTTTACCTGCCCCAGTTCAGGTCGAGCCTTGTAATTCCGGAGCTTTCGACCTTACGAGGCGGCCCTGTCTAACCATGTCGGTGGGTTGGCTAGTTAAGGTGGTCCGACGTGGAGCGCAACCCAAACTAATGGCCGGTTACACAGAGTTTCTACATCGAGAACAAGAATGTGGGCAACAAGACAGCCAGTGAGGATTGGCGCAGTCAGTTCAACGTCCACGACCTGCTGCGGCCAGCCAGGAAACTAAAGTGAAGTCTAGTTCGCGGATACAATCCCTTAACGCCCCCGGATCTCCTTCAGCATGAGATCCCTCAGACTGCCAATTCGAAGCGCACAGTCCAGGAGAGTCGCGAAGAGGCCGTTGCTGTAGTCAAAGGCACCGACGAGAAACAGAGGCTCCTGGTAATCGTTGGGCCCTGCTCTATCCACGACCCCAAAGCCGCCCTCGAGTACTGTGACCTGCTCTTGAAGGAAAAAGAGAAGCACAAGGATGAGCTTCTGATAATTATGCGTTCCTACCTCGAGAAGCCGAGGACCACGGTGGGCTGGAAGGGCCTGATCAACGATCCAGACATCGACAACAGCTTTCATATTAACAAGGGTCTGCGTATGTCGAGGCAGCTCTTCGTTGACCTGACCGACAAGGGAATGCCCATTGCCAGCGAAATCCTCGACACTATTTCACCGCAGTTCTTGGCCGATGTCTTATCCGCCGGCGCAGTCGGTGCAAGGACAACAGAGAGTCAGCTGCATCGTGAGCTCGCCAGCGGTCTGTCGTTCCCCGTGGGTTTCAAGAATGGCACCGACGGCACGCTCGGCGTTGCGATTGATGCCATTGGCGCCGTGAAGCATCCTCACCACTTTCTCTCTGTGACAAAGCCTGGTGTTGTGGCTATTGTAGGCACGGTAGGAAACGAGGATTGCTATGTCATTTTAAGAGGTGGGAAACGCGGCACCAACTACGATTCGAAGAGCATCGCCGAGGCTAAAGATGCTCTGGAGAAAGCTGGATTACCACAGAGGCTCATGGTAGACTGCAGCCACGGAAATTCAGAAAAGAACCACAAAAATCAGCCCAAGGTCGCTGCGAGTATCGCAGAACAGGTCTCGAAAGGCGAGGCCGGTATTATGGGTGTCATGATCGAAAGCAATATCAACGAAGGTACAAACTCTTCATATACAATCTCGTATCCGAAACCTCGGGCGTTCACTGACAATTGCACATCAGGTTCTCAAAAGGTACCGAAGGAGGGAAAGGAGGGCCTGGCCTATGGCGTAAGTATCACGGATGCTTGTATTGGCTGGGAAGATACAGTCTCAGTACTTGACACTCTTGCCAATGCTGTCAAGGAGAGACGGAAAGCGAACGGCACAAATGGACAATAGTTGCAGGCACTGCCTGTCTATAAGGTCGTTGGGTAAGCTGAAGTTCAAAAGGATGGCTTTTCAAAATTTGCTTTGGGCGTCTAATATAAAAAATTGCTTCTAAAACAGGGGTAAAAAGGAGGCCAAAATCGTGGCTTGTACGAGTCAAGGTATCAGAACGTAATGTCAGGTCGAGAAAGATTCAGACATAGCAGTGTCTAATAACAAGATCTCATGAAATACGTCAACCGTATTTCATATTGTCAATAGTCCTATATGATCGATCCATGAAAAGCAGAGTGGTATTAATGCATCATGCCTATCACGACGCATGAAGTCGACAATGTGACTAACTGAACAATTTCGATCCGAGACTACGCAAAACACCCGAATTACTCAACCAAGATTATCAAGTCTCCGGTGTCATAATCGTATTCAACACGGCCCTCCTGAACGGCCCGCCGCAACTCCTCCGGCAGCACAACCTTCTCGCCCGTCGTAGGATCCCACTGCCAGCCCTCCCGCATCCACATCCAGCGCAGACAGGCGCGCAGTTCCTTATCCTGGGGCAAGACACGCATCCATTCAGGTTGGAACTCGCCCTCGCGGCCCCCTCCGTTCCAATCCTGCGCCTCGCCCCTCAGCACATCCCGGCAGAAGATGCGCCAGGAATCCAGCGCATACGGGCCCTGCGTCATATGACCTATTTCCCACTCCGACGCCGACACCGATATTATCGCATCACCAATACCTCCACCATGATGACCTTCTTCTTCTGCTTCTTCTTCTTCTTCCGGATCTAGTATTCCTTGTGAATGCTGTAGATGGTGGCCAAGACGGTGCTGCTCCGCGCAACAATACTTCCTAACCGCATACCGAACGCCGTTCCGCGGCGGGTCGTCGACCCAGAGACGCGCAAACCGCTGGATCTTGGCCGCGCGCACGCGTCCGAGGCCGAGGTGCTCGATCATGCCCACGATGTCGGCGGCGGGTGCGGCGGCGAGCGCCGAGGGCGAAGGGTACTGCGACATGAGTTTCCGGAACACGGGGATGGCGGCCTTGCCGCTCGTGCGCACGAGCAAGGTCACGGCTATGAGCAGCTGGAAGGGATCTGGCGCCAGCTCTTCCTGGATGAGCCCGAAGCGCGGCGCGTCGAGGCGGGGGAAGGGAAGGCATGAGACGGTCCCGCGGGGTGGTCTGCGTTTCTTGGGCGATGGGTTTGCTGCTGTTGCTGTTGTCACTGGTTTTGCGCTTTCGAAGTACGGGGATTTGGCTTTGCGTTTTGGTGTCTGGTTTTGCGGTGAGGTTGTCGGGGTTTCCAGTTTGTATACCAATCGGTTCGGCTTATCCTTCTTTAGCTCGTTGCTCGTTGTTAATTCGATATTTGGGTTTGACGTATCCGAGACTCGTAGCGTAGGAATGTCAAGTTTAAGTGAAGCTTCATCTCTTGTATCATCGTCGTCCTCTTCCCTATTTTTACCCATAAATCCGAGCGTCTCGTTGGCTGGTGTACCTTCAGGCAAAAGGGATTGACCATTTAGAGAAATGAGCGTCAGCTCGAGACCTTTGCTTGCTTGTCCTATGGGGCCATATCCGGACTGCTTTGCCAAAGGTCCTTTCAAGGTTGGTAAAGCCTCCTCCGCCAGTCCCGAAGCTTCTAGCTTTTCACCTGCATAGTCGTCTTGTCGACGTCCTGGTATATGTATTTCATCCCAGTAGGGAGACTCCCTGCCATTCTTGACCCTTCTCCGCTTCTTGGCCGGTATAGCTTTCCCTCGACGCAGAAGCTCGCAAGCCCGTTTAGATTTCCTCTTGACGCGTGAACATGTAAGTTTCTGCAGAGGAGACGAAACACTGGTGACATGACGCGTATACTCGTCCACCCGGTAAAGCTTTGATAAATAGGTAAGAACATCTTGACCATCCAGGGAACCTGGGCACGACCCCCGCTTTTTCATCGCCGAGGCGCAGCATATTGCTTGTCTCCATTCCTCCATGCCGCGAAACAGACTGAGGTGAACAAAGGCTTTGATATCGTCTTCATGTCCGATTCCGTACATTGCCACTTCGGCCAGGTATATCCGATCATCCTTATCTTCGACGTCGAAGCCGAACATGAAATCGTCGGAGAAATCATTTCTTTTGGATGTGGCAGTTGGAAACTGGTAGTGGCACGCAGGAGCCTCCATTTCATCGTCAAACATATATCATAGTGCCTGAGGGTTGAGGACGAGGGTGTTCATATTGTTTGGAGGAGAGCGGTCAGCAGTCGTGTTTACCTCCCCGTAGGTCAAGCAGAAAACCACCTCAAGTAGCAAACCACACAAGGAATGCATCAAGGCATGCGTTGAGATATAAAGTGGAGAGAAAGCAGCGACTTTCGTGGTGAGATTATGGCCTCTTCACAGTAGCCAGTTGTTTGCTTTCCAAATAGATGAGGTTGCCTGATGACGAGCATTATCCCATTGACTCAAGACGGCAGGTATCCAAGGTGGGACGAGCCAACTCGGAACGTAAGTGGCAGCAAAGGACCTTTATGGAAAAGAATATGTTTGATCAGGCATACATGCCCAATCCCTAAGAGCATTCTTCATACGTAGAGAAACAGTCTTAAAAAGGTTATTGAGAGTCTGAGTAGGAGTAGTGCAAATTAAGGTGTTGACGAGTTTAGATACTGTATTGGAACTGTAGGTAAAGGTACTAAACGGAGAAAAATGGGGCCGGTTAACCAGATTGGCCAACCAAAGTGACGTTGGACGGATATGTCCTCGTTCTTCTCTATAACGCTGCTATGATATTTATTGAAGAAAGATTCCGGATACTGATGGTGATCAAAAACCATCATCAGGGAGGGTGTTCAAGAATATAAACATCACGTTTTCAGCTTTCTATGTGCACACCACTCGCTAAATTCTCCCAGGCAAGCAATGCTTTGTCAACATCTAAACACAGGGAAATTTGATTTACACTCTAAAATCGCAACTCGGGGTGCTTCGCCCCACCGGCAACGTCAAAGTTTCCCCCTTTGCCACAAACACAAAGGAATCATTGGGAGTCTAGTAGTACATATAGGGATCGGGTTTTATTGGCGTAAAGTGTTTGAGACCTTGGGAGGGTCGTAGACGATCTTCCTCGACTTAATCGACGCCCACTTGTATCTCTTGACCCATACGCTGAGAGCAAACAAAACGCTGGTGACAGCCAGAACCTTCACACCCATACGCTTTCGGTCGTCCATCTCGGGCTCTGCAGCCCAGTTGAGGAACTCGACGACATCCTTGGCCATCTGAGACGCCGTCGCAGGGGTCTCGTCTTCGTACTCGACTAGACCGTCGTAGAGAACGCGGGCCATGGCAATACCGGTACCGGGGAAGTAAGGGTTGAAGTTGAGGCCGGCGCCAACCTGAGCACCAGCAGGGGGCTCGTCGGGGTAGCCGGTCAATAAACTGAAGACATAGTCGCATCCGCCGTGACGTCCCTTAATGATCAAGCTTAGATCGGGAGGTAGAGCACCGTTGTTGGCAGCCCGAGCAGCCTCGTCGTTCTTGTAAGGAGCAGGGATGTAGTCGGACAGTTTACCGGGTCGCTTCTCAATCTCGCCCTCATCGTTGGGTTCACTGTCGTACTCGTTCTCCTCGGCCAGGGCCTTGGCCTCGTCAACAGTGAGAATAGTACCGACGAGGGATCGGTAGGGGATACGGCTCAGAGAGTGGCAGGCCATGCAGACTTCACGGTAAACCTGGAAACCTCGGCGAAGACTGTCGTCGTGGGTGAGAACAAATCAAAGCAGGTCGGCGGATCAAGGCGATGAAACTCACGCTTGGTGGTCGAAGGTCTTCAGCCACTGTTGGTGGACCCAGGGGTATTGTGTAGGATGGAGACTGGCGACGGAGGTTAGCTAAGCATGCCATCTTCCACCACCACCACAGTTGCAAGACCGCGGCACCTCCCCTCACAAAGATCGCCGGTCAAGGGCATTCGGCACTCACCCTTCCTCAGCAGGCGTCGCGGCGTGCGCAGTGGGTCCGTAGAGGTGGTAGTACCAGGCGACGGATCCGATGGCGAGAGCAGTGGAAGCGGCGGCGGCCATGTTGAGCTTCATGGGCGATTCGGTGGAGGCGCCGGAGCTGGAGATGGACCGCTACACACGATGAGATATTAGCCTGGATCCGGACGACAGCGGCGGCGGCGGCGGATTGGCCACGACGATTCGAGACGGGGGTATTGCCGTACCTTGGCCGCGGCGGTGGCACCGTTCCGGGCGCCATTGAGGATGCGCATCGAGCGCAGAGACGATCTCGCCAACATGTCGGGCAAGGGTCCTAGACCGGCCGGTTGACAAGTCAGATGGGGGGGTTTGGGGAGGGCAGAAGTCGGAGGTTGAGTGGTGAGAGCTGGACCTGGTTGCTGGGGATTGAATTGAAAAAGTGCTCAGTTCTCGCAGCAATTGGAAATGCCTGCTCGCTATTGGCCCGCCCGGCCAGCAGGCTATGGGGGTCAGCATCGTTGCACGTGACTGCAGCCAATGAGGTAAGCTAGCCAAGTGCCTCCAGCACACCGTTACGCACCTAGCAGACCCTCTCAGCTCCTCCTGCCCGGCATGTCGGAGCATTGCGCTTGACTTACCGGTCTTGCCCGGCTAACACGCACCGTAACTCACCAGATCATGAATCTCTCGACGCAATGGATGGGCTATCTTTAGATCGTTTACTAACAGGCTCTAGGAAAAGTTACCGGTACTGGTATTGAGTCGGCACCCATAGATGGTTATACTATATACCTAGCTCTACGAATCCCAAGGTGATTATAGGCTCTCTCCCAAGAGCGCCCATGAACTGAGTTGTATCGCTAACCGGAAAAGCAACAATGCCTCGATCCTGTCGTCTTGCTAAATCTATAGCTCTATTTTGCTCTATGGCCTACCATTTGGAGGCATGCAAAGCTAACATGAAGTACAACTACTGATACACTCCCTTTTGGTATTCTCCACCTAGCAAAGTGTAGAGCTAGCTACGCTAGTCTAACACAACTTCCTTCTTTATCGTCATCAATGGCCCTCTACCAACTTCTTGGTGGACGGCGCCACTTTTCCGGTCTCTGCCAGCGAATACACGCCAGGATACCCAATACTGCCATTTTCACAACTTTCGGGGATACCCGTCATGTCGTGTTCCAGTAGTTGATCGCAGTGACCAAACCTACTATAGTCTTCTGAGTTTTTGTTGCGAGACCCCTTCTCTCTATTGAAGCATGGCCGCCTCCTGTACAGTAAAAAGAGCATCTGTCATAGCACTGACCAAAGTAGACAACTGGATTCAATACATCCCTGGCCGCCAACATGCTCTAATCCAGTTCAACACTCAGAACGTGTTATCTCGTTGATGGGCGAAGGCGAAGACGCGTGGCGTGTGGTCTGTACAATGAAAAACTGCTTATTCAGCTCCAGAGATTCAGTTGAACCCTTTGCGGGGTGTTGAAGTGGTGCTGATGGGAGAGATCTTGCGAGAGCTGGCCCGAGACTTGCTCCGATCTGAATCGGAGTCATCTATCCGCGGAGAGTGTGCCCACGGCGAAGGTGAATGGGCGTGCGGACAACGTCCTTGGCCGACGGTTGACCTATGACTGTGGAAGGAGCATTGACGATAGCCAAACTGGCGCTCCTCGTTCCTCAATTGGTTGGACGGCAGTCGAAGTTGGGGATTCTTGAAGCCGACATCTAATTTACTGGCGGCAACCTTGTTTAGATGGGTGTCGTACTCTTCTCTAAGGCCAGCGCACTCGCCAAAGATTGTCTCCAGTACGAGTCCTGCTTCCTCATCTCCCATGCCCCAGGCTATCATGGCCACGATCCACCTACGAAGGCTACGGAGACAATAGCTCGTCTCAGGGTCGCATTCGGTATAGATAAACTTGACGAGTTCAGTGTCGATCTCCCAATTGCAGCGCAGATAAAGGTCTTGCAGAGCATCCATCGCCGCATCTTGCAATGCAGCCTCACCGATGCTAGCGGCAAACAGTTGTAGATTGACCAGATCCCAATGTAACTCTTCGCATGACTCATCGGACTCAGCGTTGTCGATGAATTTATTCAGGTTCTTCCGCTCGGAGAGCCAGTATTCGAAGAGCCTGAACATGTCGGGGCATTGGCCGTCTAGCCGGAGGGTGAGGGCGGCCCGGCTACTGAGATAGTCGAGTCGCGTGCGGAAATAGTCGCATGAAGCCAAGAGTCGTCTTGGGATCAAGAACTCATCGCGTTCTGGGCCAACCATGACTTTGACGGTATCTAGGTCGTGCATCCTGTCTCCCCGACGCTTGTAAGACAAATGGTCAAAGATAAAATGCCGATGCACAATCACTTACGAGCTCAGAGTAACAGGTTCTCCTTTTTCGGCCGACCCCTTTCCTGCCATCTTTCCAATTCGATCACTTGATGTTTCAAGAAGAGTCGGCATTGAAGCTAAAAGATGTTCTTGTTTTTATTCGGGCAATTTATCTCGCGGATGTTGGTAAATTGTAGAGTTCAAAGTTAAGAAGATGCAAATTCGCTATCGATCACAGATGGGAGCTTGAGGGATAGAGTTGGTAACTCGCCCCAGACTATAGCTCACCCCCTGATTAGGATAGCTATCCTGTTTGAGGTGTCCTCCGCGACACCATTGATAACGAGCGCTCAAGTAAGGCTAGGCATCTGCAACAGTTTTCTTCGGTAATCGACGAAGCTCAACAAATCGTGGAGCTTCCCCTGCAGGCACCTGCCTAAGCGATTCCTTCCATTCCCTCAGATATGGGACGAAACGTGGAGGCGCAGCAAGAAACACCTGGGGGGCGTCATAGAGTATCTTCGGCAGCACCAAAAGCCGTGGCGGCCCCTGGTGTTTGAGGCTGGTGTACCAGTGTCATGCCCAAGGTTGAAACGCTCGACATCTGCAGGGCCCTTGCGGATGGATCTCCGAGCCAACCCCCAACCCAGACCCTAAACCCAAAACCCCCATTTCAATATCTTTTCCAGTCGGATACGAGCTCCTCAATCTGATCGCATCTCAAATCACGTTTCGTGAATTAAGAACTCGCTTATATTCTAGGAGCCTTAAGCGATAGAGGTCGACCATTCGACTAAGCATACCTTGGCTCGCCTTGGGTACTGGAACTTAGTACATCCACAATTCGGCCCCTCGCGGCAACGGTCGGTTCTATGTTTTACCAAATGCCAAGTATGCAGCGAACAAGGCTTAGCGCACTTGCCGCTTTTTCTCAGGCTGGGCTCAGCCAGCTATCAGTCAGGTGATGTGAAACGGCCATTGTGCATTTATGCATTCTTTTATGCAGAGAGCAATAAACCTTGAAACGGTTCCAGCCCTCAAAACCGTCCGAGCCTGTTTTAACCGTCAATTAAGGCAAGCAAGCAAAGCCTATTGTTAGGCACGATTAGAAAAGTCTGACCTCCCCCTACCGCCTCGCCTCCTAGGATAAAAAATGCAGACTTTTCTTAAATCCATGTCTCACAGCTTATAGTCCCTTTACAATTCGAAATAAGAGCTGCCGAATGTGACGAACGTGACTCGAACTGATGTTATCGATACGCGATCCTTATCGATACGTGAACCGCGTTGAAACCCGCGTTACTTATATACCCAGCTTGTTACGAACCAACAAAGGACCGGCCAGTTGGGCAGGCCAACCAGAAGAGGGCCGGCCGCAAGGTGACGTGCGAGGCTAGACCAGGAGACACGCTACAGCCGAAAGGAGCGGGTCACGTGACAGGCTCGCCCCAGCACGGATACCCATGCAAATAAGTCACGTGATCCCTGAACGCCTATTTGGCGTCCTCTATATTCACACTGATTATCAGTCTTTTATAAGATTACCACGAAAACAGGAGACCGGCCCCCTACGGGATCCGCCAACGCCTTTTCGGAACGAGCCTGAGAAGCAAGGCATTCCTGCCTTATGAAAGAAAAAGTGACATTGTGCTCTAGTAGGGACATGTGGACTAGATGGTAGGGCTTAGGTACACTGTGCGCCGTCTCTGGCGCTGTGTGGGGAGAGCGTCTTCCTAATAGACTTGGAAGCAGCAGTGTGATCTGATTGGCCGGTCTTTACAAGGCAGAGCAATGAAAAAGGAGTAGTGACCAGAGATTCCTCCCTTCCCCGCGCTGCCGGTTGGAAAACAGTGCTTGGCTTCAATAACAGCTGGCATCAACCGACCTTTGAAAGAGTATTCGCTCAACACCGACAACATAACAACTTGGAATCCCAGCAAAATAGAAAACACATACGCCACCACCATCGGCCGCACCGCATGTCGTTATAATGGTATACCTGGGTTTACAAGTTCGAACATCCGGATCTTTCTTGGAATTGATTCTTTGATGCACCCTCAACTTCGATGTACCGAGATAACAGCAGTCTGTCCGTTGGCCAGCCAGCCCACCACCTTGGAGAAGGCGATGCGACTGGATAGGCCTGCAGGTCTCGTAAGTGGCGCAGCCTCTCCTGTTAGGCAGTTCGATAAGGGTGCAACCTCTGCCTCATCTTTTCGGCTTGAATGAACAAAAGCGGATTCAGTCTCCCACGGTAAAGGAAATAGCTCGACTAACTACCGCAACTGCTGTTCTCCCACGCGATTATAGCTGCTAAGCTCTTAGGAGCTATTACATAGTCCTAGCGGCAGATGGCTGAAATCTTTAGCGTAGCTGCAAACGCCTTTGCAGTCGCTAAACTATCAGCGAAAATCATCTTACAATATTTACAATACTTACGAGCTGTCAAGCATGCCAAGGACGATGTCGAACGAGTTATTAAAGAAGTTGGAATTTGAGAAGCTGTTATAATAGAGATCAAGGACTTTTTGAACAGCCCTCAGGGAACAATGTTAGCAATATTCCAGAAGCTGCGCGGTGCCCTCAAAGACGGCCGGTCCCAGCTCGAAAGTCTCCTCGATAAGCTAACCCCGGACAATACGCCACGATTCGGCCTCCAATCCCAGTTTAAAAGCCTACTCAATGTGACGGACGTCGCAACAAGACTAGACCTGTCAATATAAGCCAAGGTTTCAAGCTGGGTGCCAGCTTGGAATCCTGTATCCTTTTGAGGGCCGTGGCGTAGTTGGTTGGCTTACAGCTACGTGCGTTACAATATATAGTTAGAGATATTATAAATACAAGCAAGCTTGCGGATAAATAATTCTAGGTTATATTCTTTAACTTGGATCGCTAGGTATAAATCGGCTTCTTTAGATTTTCGAAGCATTATGTTAGTGTAGAATAATGTGTAAATGAAATGGAAAGATAAGAGGTTCAGAAAAAGTGTATTATGTGCTTGTGGATGACGTTAGAATATTCGTCCATAGTATCAATCAAGCTATGACCGCTGATAACCCGATCGTGACAGCACGTCAGGGTTCTTGATTTGCAGATAACAACAGGATTATCAGCAGTTGTCTGTTAGAAAGGTTTTCAGAGACTCTTACCACTATTATAGAGATAGTGTTGGCATATGGCTTTATGGCTGTATTGCCACTGTTTCGTTTGTTGAAGAAGTCATATTGAAAATGGGTGATTGTGCTAGGTGGTGTACAGTGCGGAATGGCAGGAATGAGTCCCCACACTGAGGTTGGGTGTGCCACAGCATAGTTTAGATTCTAACCTGTACACCTACAACATATAGCACACCAAGAATATACAACAATCGCCCACCACCTCTCACAGATAGTATTAAAATTAAGTCAGTGCCACCTTTCTTTTACAAGACAGAAATACCCTACTTCTCAAGCTCGTTCCAAAAAGGCATTGGCAGACCCCATAGGGGACCGGTTCCTATTCGAACTAGTACAGCTAAGTACGCCGTAATGATACGGCCCTGGACTAGAGTGGGGGGCCACCTACCTGAACAGGCCACCTAACTGAACGGGTCCAAATAGCGGTCGACACCAACACCACCACCAGCAATTTCGCAATTGTATAGCCAATACAGCTGTTTTTTTTTTAACCGAACTAGCTATGCCTACAGATCTAGAACAGCGTATTGCAGCTGCAATTGCAGCTGTTCGAAACGGCCAATCGCAGAGGTCTGCAGCCAGCGAATATGGCGTAGCCACTGGGACTCTCTCCAATCGACTCCATGGGGGGCCTTTCGCGCGAACAAGCCCATGAAATAGACCGGTTATTTAGCCCTGAGGTCGAAGGTCAGATAATTGACTGGATACACAACTCTGAAAGCGCTGGCCGTAGCCCGTACCGTTGGGAAGTTGTTCAGTTTGCTGAGTGTATTCTGAAGGCCCAAGGGCGTAGCCATACGATTGGCGGCCATTGGGTTGACCGGCTCATCCAAAGGCATTCAAGCATACGAACCAAGCCTCAAATAGCCCTTGAGGCTGCTAGAGCCGCCTCAGACCTTCCGGCAAAAATAAAACGCGTTTTTGAGCACTACGAGGCCGTACGGCAAAGGCATAAGGTTTCAGCTCAATTTATTGCTAATATGGACGAGCATGGCCTACGCGAAGGGGAATCTCTCCATGGCAGAGTAATTGGGTCTTCGTCAACAAGCCGTGGCCCACGCCAGCATTCAGATGCTACGAAATGGGTGACCATTTTGGAGACTATTCTGGCCGACGGCCGTTATCTCACACCAGCCGTCATATATACGGGTAAGGCCCTTCAAGGCCAATGGTTTCCAGATAATTTTCCAAGCTGGAAGTTCGAAGTTAGTACGAACGGCTGGACTGCCAACCGAATAGCGTTGGCCTGGCTTAAACAGGTCTATTTACCAGAAACTAAACCCGAAGACCTTAGGCAATGGAGGGTTCTGTTTCTGGATAGCCATGCTACCCATATAGATGGGAAATTTATGTATGAGGCCTGGGTCAACAAAGTAGAATTGATCTACTTGCCTTCACATGGCTCCCATGTATCCCAGCCGCTTGACCTAGGTGTATTTTCTATACTGAAACGCCACTTTTGCGAAGAAATGGCCCCTTTTGCCCACCTCCCAGCTATTTCGCCTGTTTATAAGCGTAGGTTTTTAGCTGCGTACGCTAAAGCCTATAAAGAGACCTTACAGCTAGAGATTATTAAGGCTGCGTTTCGAAAATCAGGTATTTGGCCAGTTAACCGAAGAAAACCTCTCGAAAATGAGAAACTAGTTGGCGTAACCCATAGACCTACTACCCCTGAAGAAGCTTTGTGGCAGGTTAACCCTGGCATAGGCGAATTGGTCTGGGTAACTCCAAAAAGGTCTAAAGACCTTCGCAACCAATTTTCTAGCCTTAAAACTGCTACAGAACGACTCACTGATCCAGCAAACGCCCTTATCCGTAAGGCTAGCAAGCGTATCGATCTTCTAGCTACAGAATTAGCTATTGTAAAGCGGAAGGTTGACAAATTGACAGCTAAAAACGAAAGGCTACAGCCTCAAGGGCGTAAAACAGTCAAAAAACTACCTCAGCAGACCTTCTATAACATAGAAAAAATCTATACAGCTAAAGTCCAGGCAGAAGAACAGACGCGAAAGTGGGAGACGGCCCACGCTGGCCAATCAAAAATAAAACGTCAAAAATTATCCCAAGCTACGTATGAGAGTATGTTGAACGAGTGGCAATTGGAACCTAGCCAAATAGAACCCTTTGGTGTAGATAAATAGACTGTTGTTGCTGGCTGTATTGGTGTTGAGTGGTATTTGGACCCGTTCAGTTAGGTGGCCTGTTCAGGTAGGTGGCCCCCCACTCTAGTACAGCCTTGGATTGTGGACCAGTACGATGTTGGGACTAGTACGGGTTGAGACCCCGTACCAATACGCCGCTAGATTAGTACAGCTGAGGACTCCGTACCAGTACATCCCCAGACCGGCACGTGCTTGCGCTACGGACTAGTACGAGATTTGGACCAGTACAGTCGTCGGCGCCGTACCACTACGACCTTGGACTGGTACGGGCTCAGGGATCAACGCAGACTTGCACCCGTACTAGTGCAGTAACGAGATTCCCGACCAGTACGCTTGCGACTGAGCAAGGTAGATTTCTGTTCATATATGAACAAAGTTTATGCTTGCTTGATAGCAGAGCAGGTAAGCAGAGCACCCTCCTTGACATCCTGTGCCCTGTTTTTTTTTGGAATTGGTTAACCCGACAGTTTGGATCCGAGGCATTATCATCCACGTAGATAAGAGGCGGGCGGTTGTGACAGCTAGTAGCCATCGTGGGATATGTCTACTTAGGTGGGCATAGATGGCTGCTAGTATCAATTAGGCAGTGTGCTATGTATAATGGCTGCACAGATTCTTAGTTAATCTGCAATTGGTTTATAAGAGGAGGAGACGAGGGAGGTACAACAGATGTACAATGTGGATAGTACGGAAATCGTTGGGGTTTGGCTTGGCTCGTATAGCAAAGTTGAACGGCGGTTAAGCTAACAAGGTCGTGGTCGTTGAGGTATTCACATCACATAATTAGTCGGAATTAATTCCAAGAACTGATTATATGCTTAGATTACTAAATAAAGTAAAGACTGACAAATTACATAGGAAACTGACGATTATATAGACATTCTCTCCTTCACTCGATTCTATGGACAGCTGGATCAACCCGCTACTCATTGATCTTATAATAGTTAGATCTCGTTATGATCCCTCTTCCATCACGTGACCTGTCGCCCTGGTGAGGGCGGCGCCGGCTTTCAATGCCTGGCAGGTTATACGAGGAGTCTTCACCAGCGTCAGATGTGCGTGGGAATGGACCTTATCCATCTGCGCAGCTTTATCTACTTTTAATGGGCTTCCGTTATGGTCAATGCAGTGCTCGATTTTGATGATCAGACTTTGGTTGTATTACGGAACTTAGGGCTTCGCCGCTCCCCACCAATTGGTCTAACCACAGATACCACTGGTAATAGATTGAGACGTTCTTGCCTGGCAAAGCTTCTAATTTAGCTTCGTCTTGCCTGGCTAGAACGATACTGCGGGGCGCGAAGCCCTCAGGGTGAACAGAGCAGCGGTGTCCCTTCTTTCCAGCTCTCGCAACGCGCTTCTAGTCAAGAGGATCTCGGCCAGGTTGTCCCACGAGACGGGCAGTGGTCGAGTCGGATGGACTAGTTTTTATTTCTTGGGCGAGGGCTCGGTGGTGTCGCTCGGCGCTCGACACCAGCCCGAGTCGATAAGGGTGGTAGGCAGTAGGATATGGAAGAATCGGTGCCGTAAATTTTAGAATTAACTAGATTTAAAGGTGCTCTCGCGTCTTGTATATGTTCAATCAAATGCTAGTGACCAAACTTGAGGCAGGTGAGTCTACTTTTCTGCACCAGATAACACTGCCTGTACGAATAGTAATCCTAAGCTTTTATGGCTTGCAATTGTGGAATCTGATGCATAAATTTTGTTTAGTATTTTAACCTGCTATTCCTTTATAAGTACATGTTAGTAGGTAGCAAGTACCCTGTTCACCCTAGCACCTTAACGCCGTAATCTAGTCTTCCGCAGCTATTCTTGAAACAATATAACAAGTAATTGCTACACGGCTGGGTGGGGACGCGGCAGATCGGCACAGATCTTACGTAGAGCCATTCACTCTGCTCGGCGGTGGGCTATGAGGGAAGTATTCGGGCAGCACTGGTTCACGTAAGAAACTAATTAAAGACTCCCAGCGGCTCGGGGGTAATAAACACACACACCTGTTCGCGCATGCTGTCGATGTAGCTGACACTGCGCCAAGCCTGACCGCAGAATTTCGATCTGGTGTTGAAGAGTCTGCCTATTTTCTAACACATCAGCAGACTCAAGCGCAAGCTCACCGAGCCGCTCGTCGCTCATCCGCACCACCGTCGACGGCGTAAAGATTGTGTGCAGATCGGAGACGAGGCAATTTTCGACGGCCAGATTGATGACGTTCTGAGCGAAGGTGCTGAGTGACATCTAGCCAGGGGTCAGTGTTCAATGCAATGAGGAGAGAGAATCGAAGCTAGGACTAGCCAAGGGGGTTAGGCGTTACCTTAAAATACGTCATCGTCATATCAATCACTTTCTCTGTGCCCATCTCGCTAGCGCGGCTTCTCTCACTGCTGAACGCCCGCTCGACCTGTTCGTGCGTGAGACCCTTTCCTCCCTTCTCGGTGAAAGCCGCCGGGAACCTTTCTTCTAATAGACTCGCGATAGCCGCCGCTTCTCTCTGGGTTGTGGTCGCGAGCAGGGTTGCGTGGAAGTCCGCGTCAAGCGGCGGGCCGTAGGCATTCTTATATGGGCGGATGATCTCATCTAACTTGTTCCGCAGGACCGATTTTTTGGATTCGAAATACGGCACGACATATGCGAGCATGAGAGCGTTGGAGGTCTGCTCGTCGGCGTCAACGATGTGTAGTAATAATTGTTCTACAAAGTGTTGGGCGAAATGAGCGACGCGGTCTAGGTAGTAGCCGGCGATGTCGGCCCACGGTCGTATTTGCATCTTGAACAATTGAGGGCCCAAGTTGCTGTTTGGTAGCCCTGGGAACTCAGTTCCCTGGCTGTTGGCTGCGAGGGTCTCAAGCTCCTCGCATAGTGCGAGCTCATCAATAAGAGGGGGGTGGGGGAACTCATCGAATAGCCTTAGGAAATACTCGAGATATTCCGGTGGGTCATCACCATCGCGGGCCCAGTCTGGGCCGGTCTGATAGAACATGTCCCTCTCGTCGTCTTCCCATTTGATCTTTCGATCAACGCCCTTGGTGATAAGCGTTACATAGAAAGCACGGTTGAGATTTCTCAAAAACGCCCGTAGCCTGCGGGCTTTGTAGCCATCGGAAAGCTCGCCGAAGAAGTCGTCGCCGTAGCGCCCTTTAGAGCCATCGTGCGCCAGCCGTTGAAACCTCTCTGCAATGTCAAGGAGGTAACTTCTCAAGTCTGCTACCTCCGAGCGAGGCTTGCCAAGTTTCTGGAGAGAAAGCTGGCGGCTCGACAATTTGGTTTCGATCTCTTTTATGAGGGATGGTAAACTTTTCTGGATATGGCCTAAGAGCAACTTGCTGAGCTTATTGCGCAATGTTGTGGCACCACGGCTGCTCTCTGGAATGCGAGACCACGCGCCTGACCGGAAGAATGATTCCTCTTCTAGATTCCGCTGTTGGGAAGATATCTGTTCGTTGCCCTCTGAGCGGTTGCGTAGGACATGCCAGCCCAGCTGCAGTTTGTTTATACTCTCAAGACCCCGAGCCAGATGAATGTATTTCTTCTCGTCCTGGGGGCCTGCAAGGTCTGGTTTTGTGATCACTCCCAGTGTGCGTTCTCTTTTGGGATCATATTTTTTGGTCTCTTCCAAGACGATCTGATGCGCAAGTTCTTGGTTGGCTGACGCGACAGCAATAATGATGCTTTTTGGCTGTTGCATGTAGCGCCCGGTCAGCCGTTGTACGATGGCTCGTCCTTCCAGGGTCTGTTCATCGGTTTCGATGTGGAAGAAGCCGGGGAGGTCGACGAGGGTAAGGGACGCGACCTGTGGCCCAGTAATCTCGACACGCAGCACATCGGTCGAGAAGTCTTTGGCACTGCCGAGACGGACGCCCACGGTTTCCACTGCTTCGTTGATGATCTCCGGGAGGGTATCCCTGTTGAAGACGACGCGGGAGTATTTTGGGGTGCCGCTTGAGCGTGGCACATCAGCCCGCTCTACTCTGACATCAATCCTGGTTTCTTGGGCAGGTCGAAGAACCAGCTCAGTGGCAAAGCGGGTGCAGACGCCCCCTTTTGCAGGAAACTGGACTCCAGAGATGGCCTCCAAGACGGAGCTCTTGCCTGCCGATTGGCTTCCGACCACGACTATCTGAGGAAGGCTCACAATGTCGTCCAGCCCAAGCTCACGTAGGCTGTCGATGGTATCGAGGAGGATGCGAGGGGTGGAGTCAGTGAGCTCATACAACGGAATTGGATCGAGATCGATTTCGGCGCTGGCAAGCTGATTAATCTCGTTTGCCATCGCCGAAAGATCCATTGACCCTGTTGCCTCCGACATGATCAGTAGGCTGATTTAAGTTGGCTAAAGCTAGAAAGCGCCCAATGGTAATGATTAGGTGGTGAACTGTATTAATTGACCAGGCATTAGGTTGAAGAGATTTACCACTCACTTCAACTGTAACAAGGGCTAGTGGTCTAGGGCTTGGAAGTCGGGAATAGCTTCAATTTAACTAATAATCCTCCAGGGGTCCTAAGGTCCTTGAGGAGGAAGTTCTCCCTCGTATTCCCTAGGAATTCCTCCTCAGGCAACCTCTTAGGTCTCTACGCCTCTCATCCTGTTAGCAACCCTCTGTTGGTTACCCTGCCTTATTGTTGGCTGTAGGTCAAGGAGGCGCATGGCCAGATGATTCCATTCCAAATCAATAGGGTGAGTAACCATCCTGCAGGGCGGGTAGGCTTCCTATAGGTTAGTAGGTTAGGTCTTTGCAGGCTGGTCCGTGTGACAATGACCTCGGTACTTAGATGTGGCGAGGTGATCGCAGCTCTAATTAGTCGCGATGGTGCCGAGCTTTGCTGCTAACTATAGCTCCCACGTGCTAGAGCAGCCTGCATTCCCAGCACCAACGGCATGTTCGCTATGCGCTCTGACCTGTCCGGGGGTCATCTGGCCCCGAGGGCACCTGCCCACCTCAACTGGCGGTTGATCGAAGAGTATAAGACGACAGTGTTTTGGGGCGTCGAGTGTACGAAAAAGAGATGGATCTTTCGATTTCTTTGCCCCCAGGATGTCGATCCTTCTTTGGACTGGTCTCATGCATCGCATATGCAGGGACACCAACAGCCAGCCCAGCGAGCCAGGGTTAGAGAAAATTGAGACGGGATGTGTGGTGCGCTGCACATTTTGACTCCACATCTTAGGGTCACGTACCTTTGGAATTCGACAGTATTAACTGTAGTTTGTTTATGAAATCTAATGAGAGTGACAAGGGCGCTAAGAATGTCGAAGTGTAGGTGGGCTACCTCCTAGGCTGACAGATTCTTGCTACAGGGTCGCCTCGGCAGGAGGATCGGCAGGTCTACAAAGCGACGCAGGATGTGATTATGAGTGACGAGAAAGATCAAGATTATACACTTCTTATTTGAGCCGCTTCAAGCCAGCGGAGAATCACATGCAAGACGCTAAGATCACGACGCCAGATTTGCAGAGCTCTGTTCTCGGCCGCACATTCAAGCCTGATCATAACATCAGATATAGCTAGCTACTTCAAGTTCAGGGGAAGTTTTTTATGAATGATATTCAGTACATTTTCATGTATATCGACATGGGCTGTCATTCTGTGCTGCGGATATTTCATGATAATTAGTGTGTGAGTAGTGGCACACGCTGCGAGGATCGATCAATTAGTTGAATGCAAGTATCCTCCTGATCGATGTAAACTTAGTCTCTGTCACATATGCCCCATCACCTTACACGAACTTCTTCTGCTCACTTGCCTCATTTGGCCTGGTCGCTACCACACGATGCTTCTACAACAGGCAGAGACCTCAATCTGTTGGATTTGTGCAATGGTTTAGGCTCGGGATAATTCCTGTCGGCGTGTGGCCTGGTAGACGAGGGCGAGGGCGCACAAACAACATCGCTTTCGAGCAGACAGTTTTGCGGCTTAAGGCTGTGTCTGGTATGCTTCACTTTCATCAGAGCGGGTGCAGTGACAATATCGACAAGCTCTCCTGGTCGGGCATTTGGCGCACCAAGCTCGACTTTCATGGTGTCGGCCCGGAACGGATCAAGCTGGGATGGAAAATACCAGTTTATGAGTGCAACCTGTGTGCAAATCCCCTGGTCCAGACTAATGGCTGCATCAAGGATGTCGCGAATGCCTTCCATTACAAACTGGTTGTCTGATACCCTAGAAAAGGGCCCTATGACCGTGTAAATATTTTCGGAACAAGATATCACCGCCGTGTTCGTCCTAGCTACACGTTCGACGCTCTCCATCCACCTGAGAGCTTGACTCGCAGTGGTAGATCTCCAAATGTGGAATTCCTGTTCAGTGTCTGCTGCTCCCCGTTTCTCATCGACTAATATGTCACAGAGTCAGCGTTATGATATTCAATCCGATATTGGCATCCTCACCTCCCTTTGAGGCCCTGCCGAGGCTATCGATGGCACATCGTAGTTGTGGCGCCCAGAGATAACAGCCGAAAGCTTCCTGGTGCAATACTCGCCAAAGAAATGACTGGACCATGAACACCCCCTTGCTTTCAGACATAAGGAGTGGGAGATACTGGTCTGCTCCTGTTTTAGCTACATTAAACATGTACTCAGAGTAATTGCCGCGTGGAAGCTCTTGAAACCTCGAACTCATGCTTCCCGAGAAGAACTGGGCAGAGAACGTCCGAATCTTGTAGCGTAGTTGCATTGCCAAGCTAATTAGGTCGCTATCTGAGAGCTGATCCGGTGCATTCGTTTGGGACGGCTGCAGATCTACTTTCGATGCGGCCTTCTTCCATCTTTTCATCGCTTCATCAGCAACAGCATTGGCCTGTTTCAATTTCTGTTCGAGGCTCATTATCTTGATTTCATTCGCCTCTGCCTCTTCTAGAGATCGCACAGACTGCATAGAGTGTTGAATATTGACTAGTCTCTTGTCGATGGACTTGAACATGTTGGGTACTTGGTCTTGGTGCTCTTGAAGCTGTCGTAGAGCGTAATGAAAGTTTCTCATCTCAGCTGCCATGCTGTTGACTTGGACAGGCAACTCGTTCCGGTCTGTATCGTTCATCTTTAGTTGATCGCCTACAGATGGTGCTGTATCTGTAACGGATGCTCCTCTCGTGCTCTCAACAGATTCGTTACTCATGGCAGCCAGATCCGACACCTGCGTTCTAGCGGTGCTATTGGCGTTTTGTCTCGTTTGTCGAAAAAAGCTTATCATGATGCTCATTCCTCTTATCAACCAATGAAGTGCTGGTACCTAGTTACCAAAATGAAATATTTGTTTGAATCAAGTGTGGAATCGTCAGGGGAAGAAATGTGTCCATATTTGATCAGGGTTAAAACCTGCAGTTAATATTATTTATACGACTATGAACGTATCGCTAAATGCTTTGACTCGATAGAGCAGGTGAGGAAGACCAATCTAGTAGTGCGTGTGGACTAGGCTTAATAGGGCCGGGGTTGATGCCGGCCAACGAAACCCAGAGCCCATAAACGTGTTGGTACCTTTAGCGCCGACCCCCATGCACACCCATGCTTTTATAGGGCATCATGCACAGTTGCAATTTTTGAGACACAACAATGCAGCTGAGCTATTAGGAAAATGGAGACTTCTGGACCTGCATAATTAAGCTTACCTTCTTGCAGGGGGTGGTTGGGGGCCGGGCAGCTGCTCAGAAAGGACAGAGCAAGCACTGATATGATGTAACAAGGGCTTGGAAGTTGGGAATAGCCTCAATTCACTAATAGTTCTCTAGGGTCCTCAGGTCCGTGAGGAAGTTCCTCCTACTATCTACTCAGAAAGTCCTCCCTTATTTATATTCAATCAATTTGTTTATTCCTTTACAGTTAAACTCCCATGCTTTTCCCCTCATCCTGTTGGCAAACCTCTGTTGGTTGCCCTACCTTATTGTTGGCTGTGATGTTAGGGAGGCGCAAGGCCTTTGTGATTCTTCTTCTGCCAATAGCTAGTAGCCTACCTGGTGCGTAGGCTTCCTATAGGCTAGCAGGGGTAGGGGTCATGGCTTGGCAGGTTCATCCGTATGACACATGACTCCCACAAGCCGACGTTTTGCTCTTAGACCTTGGACCAGACATAATAACACATATGCCACTTTAATCCCCTAATTTGACTGCTCTCTACGAAAATTGGTTCAATGAATCGATGCAGTCCAGTATCCTGATTTTTTGACAAAAACCAAAACTCCTTCTTTTGATTACCACGCTTACTCACCCCCGCCTCATGTCATTGGAAGACAAGCTGAAGTCATTGAGGGTGGGCAATGATGACGATAGTGAAGATAGCGATGACAACGTTGCGGAGGATCAGCTGGTGATCGGCATTGATTTTGGAACCACGTAAGCACACATACCAAATCCTCCCCCAAGCGGTGCCGCTGTGAACACTGCTGATCCAAAAAACCACTCCAAGATACTCTGGGGTGGGATGGGCGACCAAGTCTGATTTTGACAAGAGCCAAATCAATTTCATCACGTCCTGGCCTGGTACAGGTCGCGAGGAGGGCAAGGTTCCGACTGAAATATGGTTCGACGATGACAAAGAGGCTTATTGGGGTTATGAAGTGCCGCCTGACCAAGAGCCCTTTCGTTGGTTCAAACTGCTTCTGGCCCAGAGCGAGGACATCTATCCTGAGATCCGAGATTCCAATTTCCTGACTCGAGCTAGAGACATGATAGGAGAGAAGGACACATCAGCAGTTGAGCTTATCGCTGACTACCTACGTATGCTTTGGAAACACACTATGTCGACGATTGAGCGGGCTCGTGGAGAATCAGCGATTGACGCACTCCCAATTCACGTCGTCATCACCGTCCCCGCGCTGTGGAAGAGTTATGCCAGACAGTCTATGAGAGAGGCCGCTGAGAAGTCCGGCATGCTTGATTTTCGATTTGCAGGCAAGACCCAAATGAGCTTCGTGCCGGAGCCAGAAGCGGCGGCGATGTCAACACTCCTAGAGCAGGGTAGCAGCATTAAATCTGGAAACGTCTACATCATCTGCGATGCAGGTGGCGGCACAGTGGTGAGTCTCCATAAAGTGTGCCTGTCACTAGATCCAAACTAATCCATAGTAAAGGATCTTATAAGCTACAGGGTAGAGAGCACGAACCCATTGGTTCTTCGAGAGGCTGTTTTGGGAACAGGTTAGACTTCCCACTAGTTTGCAGCAAGCGTAGTTTAGAAGCAGAGAAGCTGACATTCACCATTTCTTATCACCAGGTGGACTATGTGGCGGGATCTTCATCGATCAAACCTTTGAGCACATGTGCAGCGGCCGTCTCGGTGCTAAGTGGAAGCGGCTAAGCAAAACAGGAATCCGGGAGGTCATGAAAAATGAATGGGAGTATGGCATCAAGCCACAATACAAGCCGGGCAAGGCAAAGAATGAGTACACCGTCGCGCTGCCTGCCGAACTCTTCAGTCAAGGTGGTTTGGCCTTGAATGACTGCACAAGGGAGCCTCACATCAGGGGCGGCCGGATGTACCTTCTCGAGTAAGTACCCGTCTCTCCCACGTAAGGTAATTTTGGGTCATTTAATGCGTTCAAAGCCGCCACATCAAAACCGCTTTCGAAGTGGTCATCTCCGAGATCGAAGACCTCGTGAAGGGCCAGATAGAACTGGCCGCTAAGAAGGATCTGGCAGTGACGGTATGGATCAATGACCTCAAATTTCGAACTACGATATTGACTCGGGCAAGGGCATCATACTTGTCGGTGGACTTGGTAATAGTCCCTATCTGTACGAGCATCTCAAGGCCATTCACTCTGGCGCCGGCATTTCGATTCTTCAATCTGGTGGGATTAAGCCGTAAGTCAGAATTGTTGGCAGATAGTGTGCATGAGGACAATGATTAACAATTTCTTCCAATAGACGCACGGCGATCTGCCGAGGTGCCGTAACCAAGGGATTCTTGAACGAGGAATCCGACCAGTCTGGCAATGTAAACCCCATTCAGATTTCATCAACTATTTCTAGAGCCAGTTACGGCACGACGTTTAGCGCCCTGTTTGATGGATCTCGCCATCTTGAGGTAGACAAATACTGGGATGACATCGATGGCACGTGGAAAGCAGGAAGGCAGATGGAATGGTATTTGAAGCGGGTATGTTCTTTTACCCATTCTCAAGATCCTTCACCTTGTCTGTCAGCTTCTGCTGGAGCTTGAACTGGGTAATCTAACATGCGGGTCAACTGACAGGGAGATACTGTATCTAAAATGAAGCCAGTGCGGCACTCTTGGTGTCAGACTTATCGCGCAAAATACCAGTTCGACGGAACTGTGTCATCTCACATTTACCAGTGCGATGATGACGAACCCCCGACGCGAAAGGCGAGAAGCGTAAGGGATAGTATCGTGAAGCTCTGTACTCTTCGATGTGATCTTGGTATTAGCTTCGAGGATCTCCCTCGCTGTGTGAATAAGGACGGAGAGCTGTACCGAAAACTAAGTTTTGAGATAGAGCTAATGCCATCAGGGGCTTCCGTTAGTTTTGTGTTGTACTACAAGGGAGAAAGGAAAGGGAGTGAAAATGTGCAGCTTCGGTTTTTATCATAGCGGAAGAGCATGGTGTTGCTTACCTAGGTATTCAATGGCGTGTAAGCTTAGATTTCGAACCTCAAGAAAAATGCCGACATTGGGCAGCAGTAATCGGAATTTGCAGCAGTTGTTGTTCCTATATAAACGGCTTAGGGTCACGGTTGAAAGTCTCCTTTTTTAATGGGAAGGCTCTAACACCCAACATCACACAAGAAAGTAAGTATTAGCTACACTCTGTGCACTCTAATACTGTGAATGCGACGCCTAAAATGTCATCGAATGCCATTGTTCATCAAAAGCTTTGTTCCTGTATTTTTATACATGTTCAAAGCCTGCCCACACTACAGTATTTAGGATTCCAGTCAGACTCAATTGAAGAACACGGACGGGGACCATCTGTTCTACTGGGGGAATCGCGCCTGTTTTACCATTAATCTTAGACCAAGAGTCAAACTTAATCAAATTTGATTTCAATCGTATCTAGGATAGGTTGGCCTATAGGGTACCAGTAACGGCGAAATGACAGAAATCTTGCGTCATACTCATAGTATTATAATTATTGTTTTTATGATGCTGTTTTTATCATATCCCTTATATGTGATAAGAGCAGGGTCCCGTTTTTCGCCTGTGCAGGCAAGCATTCCGCGTGGAGGGATTGTCACAGGCTTCGGGAGCCATTATTGTTCGTTCCATTACTAGAGCAGCGGCCCGGCGGCTACGACGTGGGGCCGCACCGCCACGACCGGCATGATGAGTCAGCACAGGCACTCGAACCGAATTCCTAATATTGCCTCGCTAGCCTGATTTTGACACGCTACATCCAAACAAACAGTTTTGACCCCAGCTTTACAATAGTTGATCAAATATTCGACCGTCTCTTGAGCATGTGCCTGCTAATCGACCTACCTTAGTGGGATCCGTGGCCTGTCACAATTACTGGTCAAGGCTGTAGATCTGTACTAAGGCATTGGTTGTTGTGTTGGAGACGGAGGCTTGGTGGCCTGGTCTGGTGAGCTATGTACAAGTACCTATGATTATAGTGGGGCGAGTCACAGTACCCTAGGTACCTTCCTCCATTTACAGAGGTGCCACAAGCATGCGGATTCCATACCTCTTCGATGGAAAACATATATATTTGAGGAAAATATCTTCTCTCTGTGGTACAAAACGCTTAACGAACTTAAATATTATAAGCTCTTAATAAGTGGTGCCCGTGAGAATGCGCGGCTCTATAGCCTTTGTTACGGCCAGTATCGACCTCTCATATAACTAAGCTGCCCTTTAATAAAAAAAAAATCTGCATAAAGCAATGTGCAAATGAGGAGATGCTGCTTCGTTGTATTTAGTTTTCTTTTTCTTTTTTTTCTTTTTAGTTTGGATATTTTCGTTAATAGAGTATTTATTAGCTGCTGCTGCCGGCTTTGTCCCAGCTTCTCAGTACGCTCGCCGTGACACTGCTATTCAGACTTCTATCTCTGCATAGTGGTGGGAGTACTCGAAAACCTCCTTAACGGACACCCGCTGTTAATCTCATTGTTACCTGCAAATTAAGAACCCCCGACGTACCGCTTATGCCTCTTGGGTGGTGTACAACGGGTCCGTTCTAGATAGCAATAAGTAAATGAGACTCTTTATTCACAGATAATGCAAATCCTTGATAACGTCTAGAATTGTGACGAACGTGACTCGAAGATCAGACCTTTAGTTCACACCTTATCGATAAGGCCTTATGATACGGACTAGCTGTCAATTGCTTAGATCTCTTCCTAGTGCTCTCAAAATAGCTTCTTTCTTTCTTTTCCTTCCTTAGCTTAGAATATTAGTCCATAGTATCAATCAAGCTATGATGGCAGACAACCCGATCGTGACAAAAATGATCTATAAGTCTAATAATAGCAGATTAATAAATACCTTTTTATGCTATCAACTTGCTGCTGTACTTGCAAATTCTAAGCTTGTTTTAGCACTTACTTTTAATACTTAGTATTTACTTTAACTAAATTGAACTTTGTCACGGCGGGCACAATGGAAGAATCAAGACACTCTAATGTACACCTATTGACCTAACGGTACTCGATAAAGAGAGAAAGAAGGTCTAGAAACAGTTGCGATTACCGTGACCGCTAAGAAAATCTCACCGACGCTTTGACCATCATGATCCCTGCTGTTGCCATGGGTGGCTGACATGGGTGGCAGCCGTCACAAACTTCCACATGTTGTCTTCGTTCACCAGGTGCCTAGCTATCCGCAGTAGTAGATCACCTAAACGAACGTAAATTTTAATGATTAATACAAACTTAATATTTGTAACCATCTACCGTACTGGCATCTGTTTTTAGAGTAGTGTCGTTAGTACCCCAATCGTACCCTTACAGGTTCATATGCTGCTAAACCTCGGCGCCGAATCTGTCGAGCAAGGTATCACGGCGAGCGTACTGAGAAGCTGGGACAAAGCCGGCAGCAGCAGCTAATAAATACTCTATTGACGAGAATATCAAGACTAAAGAGAAAGAGAAGAAAAAGAAAACTAAATACAACGAGGCAGCATCTCCTCATTTGCACATTGCTCTATGCAGATCTTTTCCTTATTAAGGAGCAGCTTAGTTATGTGAGAGGTCGATACTGGCCGTAACACAAGGCCGCTATGGCCTGGAACACGCGCCGATAACAATCGATTGTGTAGCGGTAGATAGCAATCGTAATTGTATTTCTGGCGATCATTTGTTGAAAAAGGGTCTGGAGTCTGTAGGGGGTGGCGAGGCCTACCACGGATACGCAATGATACTATCACAGCACTTCCGGTATAAAAAAAAAGACTTCCCGCAAGCACTCTTGCTAAACGCTCTTTCAGATGCAATCAGCGTAATAGATCCAACTATCATCTTTATCAGCCCTCGCTTAATAGACAGCAAGCCAGAAAATAGAGGGGGTCAAGAAGTTATAACGGACGATGGAAGCGCGATAAGACTTTTATTTTAGCGGCGCAGTCGGTGTATGCGATGCGGGCGGCGTTGTTGACTTGGGGGATTAATCGTGTTCGAGCGACTTCCTAGGAAGTCGCTCGAACGGATCACTTAAACGGACCCCGTAACGCAAACTAAGACCCGTTTTACGATAAAACGGTCTTTGCTTTTGTGCAATTGAGGTGAAACGTGTATTAGAGATTATGCAAGTTTTTTTGTTCATATCGGGCTATGAAAGAGCGGGTCTGGCTCAGGATAGGGCTCAGTCTTAGGCTAAAAGCGGCGTGGCTCAGGTTGGCTTCCCTTTCCGATTCGGGATGGTAAAACCTATCTCTAAGGTTCTACCTACGGCAATTCGGATACTGCTCGGAAATACAGTCATGCTGAATTGGGCACACTATGTAATCTACTCTGCCTTTTGGGTCTGCTCTTAGTACTGGAAAATGATAGGTTTGGGATACCTATATACATTAATAATATAGGGCTGCATAGTAGGTATACCTAGATTAACAATCAGCACGAGTGAAACAGTAAGCTGACCTACCGGCTTACGGCCCACCCCCTCACGGACCACCTAAAAATTTAAAAAACTAAAATATTAAACCCTTGTTATAAAAGTGGATA